>JAVQJL010095203.1:0-10423 GCA_036024295.1 Nannoperca obscura
ATTGAACAGAGGTACATTTAGAATGTTTGAATATTGCCGATGGTTTGGGGAAGCTTCGTGGGGACGTCCGCCGTGGCGCCCGGGTTCGACGAACCCCCTTCAGGACCCTACCGAGAGAAAAGAGAAAAAAGGGGAGAAAGAACAGGAAAAACGAGCGAAAAAGGGATGGGCGGGTGGGGCACAGTGATCGAGAGCGGTAGTAGTCGAAAGCGGACGAGGGATGATTACGTAGGGTAATTATACGGAAAGGGCGAATTGACGTGGATGACGTAATGGGGGTGTGTTCCTGCTCCCGAAATTCCGCTAAATAGCAACAATAAAAATGCGATCAGACAAAACATGAGCAAATGAAGAGAACATCTTCAATAACAAGCATTTAGAATGCTGCAAAGAAAAAAACATTAGCAAACCGACAAGCAGCACAACAAACCATGCTGCAGATAAAGAAAACACAAACAACTACATGAAAGAGATCAATTCAGAAACTGAAGTTTACTAACCATCAGTAGTGTAACAATGTAGCTATATATACACTTTTCTTGTTTCTGGTTTATTAGGTACACCTAGCTAAATCTATTGTACCTGCGAGCAAAACGCAATACAATTCAACAGCACCACAAACTGCAGCCTCCAGAATGATCATAGCTGAATCAACACCTTCTCTGCAGGACATTTGTATTAATTTAAGCTAGGTGTACATAATAAACTGGCAACTGAGTACATATTTATATATGTATGTATTGTGCTGAATAACATAGCCTGCATCACATGGAGTAAGTAATGCCACGAGCCAAGCTGTGATAATAACTTTTGTTTTGTTTTGTTGTGTTTTCTCTTATTATACTGCATAGATGACAATGCTTTCTTCATTGGATTTTGGTTTAGTTTATTTGTATGTTGTTGTTTTTGCAGTGGGTTAGGCTCTAAGGGCCAACAAGCATGCATGAACTGTGGAAACCAGTGACAATATTCTGCAAAGAAATTTTTGCTTAAGCTTGTGTTTCTTACCCAGCTGGTCTCTGGTCCGGCAATGTTGCTGTATCCTTAGATCTTAAAGGACTGATAAAAAAAGCTATAGGTCTTAATATAAAGATTTTTCACAGACAAAATAATACTAAATAGTACTAAAAGAAATAGGTACAATAACGTTGTTGGATGTACTGGCACCTATTGGGATCATGATTAATAAAAATACATTTTGTTAGTTGATTTAGTTACTAAATAAAAAATGCCACTGTCACTCAGAGAAGAAGCAAAAATGGCATCACTCATTCATCCAGTGAGGAGGAATGCTGTTTGAAGGTTCTTACTGTGACCGCCGTGTGCAGAGGCAACCAGGATCGTGCAGAAGGCAGATACAGATATTAACAAGTGACAACAATGGTACCAAAATTCTTTGAAACTGCAGATTTATAGAAATGTGCTACAAGCAGTGCTCTGCAGTTATCTTACTTTATGTTTGTGTTTTTATTCTCCATAACTTAAATAACAGAAAAAGTGGGGAAAAAACAGTGGATGTATTAAACAAGTCCTCCACCCTGCTTGGGATCTAGCCAGTATACATATCCTGGCTTCATGCCAACAGTGTGGGCTGTCCATTACTGCAAAGAGTTGCATTGTCAGTGTTTATCCAGCACAGTAACTTATTACAGGGGAAGTGCATCACATTACATTGACCTGCTTCATTAGTTAAGATGACTTGGAAACATCTTCTGCTGCACACTGTGTAGATGAACATAACAAACTGACTGCATACCAGCTTTTAGGGCTATTAGGTTGCCAATATCCAAATTATAATTATGGAAACTGATTCTCAGCGATTGTTCGACACCACAGCAACAATTTAATTGTTACAATGATCTAAGATGAAAACCTTTTGGAGGCAACATATGCTATGACAGCTTTTTATTCTGATGGAAGCAGCGATGCACACAATGACATAGACATAGCCACTTTTATTATACATGTACTATTTGTGTTTAGGAGGAGTTTTTCATAAATATGTTTACCAAGAAGTGCCTCTATTGTTGGAAAGTTACCCCTGAAGCCACAGGATTTCTGAGAAATCTGTTGGGTTGTGTTTACTCTTAGAGCTTTTTGGTTGGTGCAGAAAAGCATTGTGTTTTTTTCTATGTGTGTGTGTGTGTGAGAGAGAGAGAGAGAGAGAGAGAGAGAGAGAGAGAGAGAGAGAGAGAGAGAGAGAGAGAGAGTACTGGAGTACTGGAGTGCGGATTATGCTGCTGATAATTTTTTTTGTCATTAGTCATTTAGCCTACGAACAGTCACAGTGTCACTATTTAGCAGAATTTCGGGAGCAGGAACACACCACCATTACGCTAACCACGTCACTACGCCATTCCGCATAAATACCATACGTAACCATCCCTCGTTTCACTCTCGCTTACTGCGCATGGCAGCTGCTAGCACCGGCCGGAACGCCTGGGACCAGGATGATGGCGCCCTTGGCCGTCCACGTCCAACAACCACATCTGCTAGCATCAGCTGTGCGTCACTTCAGTCTCCCACTTAATTTAAATCATGGGCCGTGGGTCCTCACAAGCATACCACCGTTACATCCGGTCAGATCCCAAAAATCTTAAATCGGCTCAATCTCTTCTCCAGTAATGGGAGGCTTTTGGGGGGTTCGTCTTACCCGGGTGCCACGGCGGATTTCCCCACGAAGCTTCCCCAAACCATCATCACAACTTAAACATTCGACATGTACCTCTGTTCAATAAATCTTTCAAACGTATCTCATTGGTGGTGTGGTCCTTGCTAGTGAAGTGCCGCTTTTTAGCAGAATTTTGGGAGCAGGAACACACCACCATTACGTTAACCATGTCACTACGCCATTCCGCATATATACCATGCATAACCATCCCTTGTTTTGCTCTCGCTTACTGCGCCCCACCCGCCTATCCCTTTTCGTTCGTTTTTCCCGTTCTTTTTCCCATTTCTTCTCTATTCTTTTACTACTCTCTCGGTAGGGTCCTGAAGGGGGTTCGTTGTACCCGGGTGCCACGGCAGACTTCCCCACGAAGCTTACCCAAACCATCATTAGAACTTAAACATTCGACATGTACCTCTGTTCAATAAATCTTTCAAACGTATCTCATTGGTGGTGTGGTCCTTGCTAGTGAAATGTCAATTGATTAATCGTTTCAGCTCTGGTGTCATATACACAGATTTGCAGGTTTTAGAGAAAGGAGGAATGGTGTGACTACAGACATGCATGTGCAGGCAGGGCTGGTGCACTGCTGGCTGCGTTATTTCACAACCACTGCTGCTCTCACAGAGCTTTGCTGCAATGTGTCTTCATAGACAACAAGAGACACACTCCTGCATCCTCCCTACACTGCAGTGAGCGCAAACACAATGGTCAACCGGTGGGAAACACACTCGACCTAAATTCAAAGAAACACAAAGGTGCAGGATAGCACAGTTCTGTCAAATATAATCGTTTTTCTGTTATGTGGTGGGGTTTAACAATAGCGGGTACATATTGTCAGTTTAAATAAAGACTTCTGCCATACGATGTTCAAGTTTTGATAGGAAGTAACAATTCTAACAGTTTTTCTAACATTTCTGTTTGTATTCTCATTTCTCCCTCTGTAGTTTTCTGTGAAGATCTACGTTCCAGCTTATATTTTGTCAATGCATCTGTGCAAGAGGTAGTGTTTGCCAGCACCACAGGGACATCGGTGCCCTGTCCCGCCGCAGGCGTGCCCCCTGTCTCACTGCGCTGGTACCTGGCCACCGGCGAGGAGATCTATGACGTGCCAGGGATCCGCCATGTGCACCCCAATGGCACCCTTCAGATCTTCCACATTCCCCCTTCCAGCTTCAGCAAACTCATCCACGACAACACCTACTATTGCACAGCGGAGAACCCCTCAGGGAGAATCAGGAGCCAAGATGTCCACATTAAGGCTGGTCAGTTTCTCTACTCATGAATGTCTACACTTGTGCTTTGTTGCAACCCAAACAGTCACCATCCATTGCGAGGAAAAACTTATCTCAGTATTAGCAGTTTACCGTCTCATACACAACACACCTCTCTGTCCCTCTTCCCAGTCCTACGAGAGCCCTACACTGTCCGGGTGGAGGACCAGAAAGCCATGAGAGGCAATGTGGCGGTCTTCAAGTGCATTATCCCTGCCTCAGTGGAGGCCTATATCACTGTTGTGTCCTGGGAGAAAGACACAATGTCAATCAACGCTGAAAGTAAGTCATGGCATCTTTCTATACTACTGTAACTACTGCATAAGGTGTGAAAGTTAAAATACATGGTAGTTAGAAGTTTGGCATCAGTATTTAGCTGCTGATTAAGATCTTGTTTGACTCTTTGCTGAGTTGTTCCTTTTTGTCCCATGAGATATTATACTAATAAACACTGGAACCTCTGGAATTTGATTTGATACATTTTAGATTTCATACATTTTTGCCACATTCATTTAGAGACCTTTTAATTTACCACAAACAAATGAGAACAAATGATTGTGAGGCATCAGGTCAGACTTGGTTGAAAATCTGCTCAATGGTTATACAGCACTGAAGGAGAGTTCTCTATGGTAGTAAGAGGGCTACTAGATTAAGCTTTCTTGCCGTTGTTACAATGGAATCAATGGAGATTTATTGACATGACGAGCAATAAGTAAAATGTTGGTGTACAAAACAGAAAATATGTTGAGCGTAGAAAGTCATAGATACATAGCATAGAGTCATAGAAAGACACAGCTACATCTTCTTCAGCCTACGGCTTATTTTGCAGAAATGCTATAGCATTAACAATACCGCTGGAGTGAGATAGAGGTTCCCAATTTTGTTGATCATGAAAGTTAAGTTAAATTGTAATGTTGTTCTCAAAAAATGCTATTAGTAACACATTAAATGAAGTTCGTCCTGGCCTGTGTGTGTCTGCGTATCCACGTCTGTCTGACCTAATGACAGTGAGGTCTCGCTCCTCTTCCTTTGCCTGGTCTTCCACGAGAGCGCAGGCTGCCAGCCATGTCACTTAGTCTCAGTGTATTGACCCATTTCTCCGGCTGATAGGAAGAATTGCAGCACTCCGATCATTCAAATCACTTAAATGGAACGCTTGCCTGCATGATTGTTTCCTAGCCCTGGGGGGCAAATTCACTTTATGTGGGGCATTTAGCAAACTCAATAGACAAGAGCTAATGTCATTTTGCTTTTGGATGGAGGGCAAATGCTGGCTAGCGACTGCTTTTTTTTTTTTTTTGTTGACGTTTCACATTTGTCCGCTGAGGCGAAATCGGCCATGTTGAAATCTATAGCAATCTCTTAATTGTCCATAAATGGATTTGCCGCAAGCATGTTTTCAGATATGGGTACATACAAGGGTTATGTCCCTGATGGAATATATACTGTAGGATTTTTTATTTCAAATACATTTGTGTGTTTGGACTTTTTGAACTAGTTAAATTGTTTTATAGTACGGCTGCAAGTTGGAACTGAATATTTTGGAATGCTGGGTCTTTGAAAGAAAAATAAAGTTTCTGCACTGTCAAAACAAAGTGTTTATCCTGAGCTGTAAAAATCATCACCTCTGTAGCCGTCAGCCATGTAAACACTGTCAGAAAAATCACCCAGCCACCAATCCACTGCTCTTCTCCATGCTAAATAATGCATGACGGAAGCCTATGAATCCATGAGCAAATGGTCTTTATTCACGTATCAGTGCATGCAGCCTACTGACGCACCGTCCATTCCCCTCATCCTCTGCAACACACATTGTAAGTGCACTTTGTGTGTGTGTATCCATGTCTGTGAGTCTATATGCACACTAACTGACAGCTCAACGCAAGATGGCTTAACCCCTCATCTCGATGGCCAAGCTTCAACACTTAAATTTTTAATGAATAAAAATAATATCAACTTTATATCAAAAACTTTGTGAAATACAGCTTTTCTGTCTCTGGCATGAATAATTGAATTGGCTTTTTAGTGTGGAAGGTGTAGCATGATGTGCAGCACCCGTCAGAGAGGCCCTCTATAAGTCTCACTGGACACAGAAATTTCTGAGTCGTTGCAGGGTAGACTAACAAAGCACCACTTAAATAAGACTGGCGTCCATTAGAAAAGAATAGAAAATTATGATGAAAAATGCATTCAGGCAGGACATCCAGTAAAAGTAACGGAGCAATATAGCTGTCTGATAGATTGTTATTTTAGTGGTCTGGGATTTTAACTGAACCGCTGTAGAAAATATCTATTTCATGCTGCAATATTGACTCCTAGACTTGCTTTACTAGAACAAAAGCGATGTTTTCATTTCTCTAATGTATTTTCACTTGCATTTGTATCAAGTTGATTTGCTTTGGGTACAAGTTTAATTATTTCACCAAACTGGACACCTTTTTCTTATTTCCACCCACTTAAAAAAATACACTACTGAACTAAATCACTTGTTAATAAAGGTGGAGAGTGTTTTGTATTCTGTTCTGTGCAGCAAGTTGAAGCAGATTAGGGTAAATCCTTGCTGTGAATGTACAGCTAAACTGACTCTTGACTAATGAATCACTTTGTCCAATGAAATTGCTCTAAAATTGTGATGGTAATACAACAATCAGGGTAATGTTTGGGGTTTAAACAGTGACCAGCACTCGTAGCTGTGACTAACTACAAAATCACTTGTGTTTCATTTGCTGCTAGCTTTTGTACCCAACAATAGAACAGGCTTGCAAACATTAATTTATCTATGTGAGTATCAAGGCAAGTTTGGGGAATGCATCAGTTCAACAGCTGCAAACTGTCCCGACTTAAGAGGATTTCAGTTATTGTTTCGAGAGGGGAGCCAATCAGGACCATTGATCGTGATGGGTTTACTGGTTTGAGTCATAGACACAAAAGAGAGAAGTCTACCATTGTATAATAAGGCTCATCATCAGGAGGGTGCTCTATAGGCGGTACCTATACATTACATTACATTTAGCAGATGCTTTTATCCAAAGCGACTTCCAAATCAGGAGCAACTTGGGGTTCAGTGTCTTGCTCCAGAACACTTTGACGCAGGGATCGAACTGCTAACCCTACAATTGATGGACATCCTGTGCCACAGCCACCATTATACATAGTTGTGGAACATTAAATGAGAGAATCACCAGTGATGGGCTGATTTAAATGCATACTTCAACAGTAATTGACACAGTATTTTGAAGATGTGTGAGATAGCTAACTCATATGAGTGGACATCTTATTTAGGTAATTTTCATTATCGGTGGTGATGCAGTTCAAAGCTCAGATTGGTTTAACGTTTTGGTGTAATCAGACAAACAATGGGTAAACATGGATGTCAGGAAACACATATTTAAATTAAAATAAATTATAAAGTTCTTGCTATAAAAGCAGGGCTGTATTTTCCTTCTTTTTAAGTTCATAAAGAATTACTTTGAAATGAGAGTTGATGTATTTGTGTTTCGTGGTAATTTACTTTTACTACATTTGGTGCATCTTGATCATATCGGGTAGAAGATGTACAGGAATAGCACAGAACTGTGTTGATTGGTAACTGAATTTATGTTGAAACGGTGCTGGGAAACTGTGCTATGTACAGTATGTGTGTATTACATACCAGAGCTTTTGAAATGGTTAGTGTTGGTAATGGTGTGTGTGAGAGAATGTATGTGTGTGTGTGTGAAGGTGAAGGGTCCTGTTGTCTGGTGGATGTCCTGAATTACTAATGGCTGGTTTGCCTATAAAACTGTGTAGCTTGTAGCGCTGTCTGCTGAGAAGGCCGAGGTGATCACTGTGATTAGATTCTGAGTGATGAGCATTAATATTGTTCACCCTTTAGTTATGGACCATGCCTGGTGAAAATGTGTATACTTCCTGTAGTGTTTCTTTATGGGATGCGTTGCTGGATTGTGGCTGGCTGCGGCTGGTTTGCTGTGCAGAGCCATTCCCCAGGTGCAGCCTGTGCTGCAGTCACTGAGGAGGCCTTGTAGTCATTTGCCTTGGTCTGATGCTGCCTGCTCTGCATTCAGCACCAGTAGGGCCGAGAGGGGGCCGACCCCCCAGCACTGCTGCAGAGACTCACACACGCACACACAAAAACACACACCCACACAGGGGCTTCTTTTCATTCAGCACACGAGCTAAGCACAAGGGCTGTCGGCCATCACACAGATTCTCTTTTCTCTGTTCAGCCCTCCCTCATCTCATCTCCTCCATTTCAATATTTTTTGCTCATGCTTCCTCTTTGCACTGTTTTTATCACTATCTCATCAAACACATATATGAACTATTACATGGTTAAAAATGCCTTTAAAGTCCACTTCTTTCTTCCACAACAACACTGAATGAACACCAATAAATACAGGTTTCTCAGTTAATATCTTAAATGAACCATCACTCAGTGCTGCTGGGTTTGGTGGCATGTAGAGACAGTAGTTTAAGGATATTGCAGATTGCTCTAACACTTTCAGTCTGGCCGTTTGCTGAGCCATCTTGTGCATTTCACAGTTTCTTTCATGTTTGTTGACATTTGGGATGGTGTGTTGGAGTTATTTCTGCAGCCAGATCCCTGCAGCCATTGCCGAGAGGGAGACGAGCCAGCCACACTATGTCGGTTTAATTGGCTGTGTATAATGGGCCTTTGAAGTAAATATCAAGAGTTACTATCAAAAGGCTGCTGGACGTTATCATGTGTTTCCGCAGTGCCCGCTGTTTCTCCTCCATTCCTCCTCCTCCATTTCAAGGCAGCTACAAAGCCCGGCTGGTATGGAGTCATGTGAATGTCTGTGGGTTTAGTGTTGCAGGGTTGATGGCAGTTGATGTAAGCAAAACTAGCTGATCTGTGTTTTTTCAACTCATCCTTGTCACTAGGGATACTCTCTGTCACCCCTGGGATGTCTTGGGGAGAAGGTGTGTGGCCACACAGTGTTAACGGTTAAAAATCAGTTTACATAATAGTTTCATTAACATGCCTCCTCCTGGATCAATGCTTTAGAGTCTTTTTTAGAGGGATAGTTACTTTCCTGTATCACTGTTGTCCTACTGTAAGCATTTGTCTAGAATGGAGCTAATCCATGGCTGTATACAGTGTTTTGGAGACTATAGATAATGTGGTATAATAAATGTCTTTTCTTGGTAGCAGCCTTGCAGAATGCTTGCTGTCGGTTTTGCCCTTTTCTTAGAATGATATGTAGGAAGCGCAGCTATTGGTGCAGCACAACCTTGAGCTGGGGGCTGGGGTGGGTAATGGTTTTACTGGTTCCTGTGTGGTGGAGATGTAAAGGGGGAAGAAGGGGGAGAGAAGAGACGGGATAACTCTCTCTCTTTATCTATCTCTCTCTCTCCACCCTTGCATCGCTCTGTCGACAGGCAGGGTTGGGACTCTGACGTGTGTCAAGCTGGATGTAGAGTCTTTTTCCAGCATTCGCCATTCTGTCTGCCTATGATTGGCTGGAATATTGTTATTCACACAGAAAAATGGGTCAGGTGGCCAGTGGAGATTGGAATGTTTGTATGGACGGACAGCACAAACACACGCACACACATGCATACCTACACAGGCATCCCACACAGAGCAGGATTATACTCTGAAGCAGAACAGTGGTGGCAAATAAATAACAGATAAATGAAAATAAATCCAGGTTATGCGGTAAGCGTCTCTCTTGTTGAATTCACTGTGTTCTCTCCAAAGCTGCGAGCTGGTTCTCTCCTCACACCCAGTGGCAGGGGCTTAGTGAGATAAATAAAGGGTTGCACTAAAGGAAAAAAAAACTGGGAAGAAAATCAATACCTGTGTGCATGAATCTGGCTGCAGCTGCCACAAAGCATTATGGGAACATGACGGGTAGATACACTTGGGCTGGGCAGCATGCAGGCAGCATGATAAGCTATAAGAGTAAAAAAAACAAACACATTCCTTTTGAGTTCCATTAAAATATAGAAATATATTTAATAAAAAATTATTTTACTTACAAAATGTGATATGCAATAATCAATGCGTAGATTGATTGGTAGATTAATTGACTGATCAGAGTAAAAGAAAAAGATTAATTCATAATTGTCATATTAATACATTTATTAAATTAAATGAAAACCACTAAATAAAGATGACCACTGACTGTCACAAATCAGTGATTTGCTTGATTTTTTTTTCTAACTGCAGTAATGGTTTATGGATTTGGGTTACATACATATTACATTACACATACATTATAAAAGGGCATAGAATCAAGAAAATGTATAGATCAGAGTAAAAGAGAATATATTTAAAAAAAGATACTGTATTGTATTATTACTACAGTTAGTGTACATGTAAAAATTATTAGCGAGTTTGTAATACTTGTAATTGTCCAACTCTCTTGAAAGAAGATATGGCAGATGGTTCGTTGGCTTGCTGGGGCGGGGGGGGGGGGCGGGCGCGGGGGGGGGGGGGGGGGGGGGGGGGGGG
>JAVQJL010095204.1:0-17438 GCA_036024295.1 Nannoperca obscura
TTGACTCTATTTTCTATTCATTTCACAACGTATGGTGGTGAATAAGTGTGACTTTTCATGGAAAACACAAAATTGTTTGGGTGACCCCAAACTTTTGAACGGTAGTGTATATAATAAAACACAGCTACACAGATATCACAGTGATGCAATCTCTAACTTTTCTCTCTGAGCTTGGGTCTTGTGCAGTTTGCGTGCCCCTCAGCATTGCACTCCGTCTCAGGTGGACTGCTGCTCCGCCGGATGAGGATCTAGGAACAGAACAAACATTAAAGAAGAGATGCTTGTGTGGGCAATTTAATTTCTTTATATATACATAATACAAGACGATTCTTCTCACCACTGGTGGCTCATTGCTCTCTCTCCTCCCCTCAGACGTCCTGCTGTCAGAGCCGCAAGAAGTAGGGGAGTGCTCTCTCTTCTGGGCTGAAGTGCAAAAGGGGGATATCATAAATACGAAGAGAAAACAAAATTAAGTTATCTTCAAAAATGTTTAACTCATAACTGCTACCTTTATGTCCTTGAGTTTAATTGGATTGGCATGAGTTTTAGGGTTCCTTTTTAACATCCAGGGACAACAGATTAAAATTGCTGTTCTCGGCTCATTTACAATTCTTTTTTACCCTGTTAATCATTGAGCACAAATAAACTAATGTAACATATAAATAAAATAAAAATGCATAAAAATATATTTCTGAGATATGAAATATATATATGACATGTTTAATTTTATATATAAAACTAAGTCTTCAGCAGATGTCACACCTCAACACATGTTTCAAAATGCACAATATTTCAATATGCATCCATGAAATGACTTCACCAGTCTACTATTCCACTACAAACAACTACAGCCTACACACCTATAATATCTAACCCAATGTCAAAAATAAAACAGAACATAAACGGCTTGACAAAGATAAACAAAGATAGGCTATTGTATATGCATTTTGTTAAATTGTAAAAGCAGTAATTAATAAAATGGCAACTCAACTGGCAAATTACTCATTACCTTTTCAGCGAGTCACCCAATTTCTTACATGTAGCTCAGCTAAATGTCTAATCACTACAATCCCCACGTGAGGCCAAGCGTGTGATTTCAGTCAGAGGTGAAAACTGTGGGAAATAAAATCACGTTCGTGTTTGTGCGTACCGGGCAAAGTGTCCGACAGCTGTTGGGTGATGTCTGAGGTGCTGCTGCTACGTGGCAAAGGGCTTTCCCCGCCTCCCAGCTCCTCTTCTCCCCCACATTCTGACAGCTGACACTCTTCCACATCTGACAAAGAAAAGAAAAGAAGACTCATGGTTAGACAGAGCCACAAAACCAAACACACTCATGAGGCCATTGGAGAGAAATGAGGACATGCGCACATGCAGTGGTGATGCAGACACACTCTTGTTATAGACTGGATGTCCACACATTGCAGGGCTGTTTACATTTTACAATAAGGAAAGTTCCTGTTAAAACATAAACCTCTCTGCTCCAAATACTGTCACAACAGACACAACAGACACAAAAACCGGCGGCATATGACGGATATGATAGTGACGGATGGATGGAAAGGCCAGGCGGAGGTCACGCACACACTCAAACAAACACATGCAGCTCTCAGAATACACTTTACCTGAGAGTCTGTGAGAGCAAGCAGAGTTACCAGAAGAGATACCAGGCAAGAAAGAGCTCACAGTGTGGAGCAGCATAGGAACGCTTTTAGTAGTGGGCAAAGCCTCGTACAGATGAACACAGTTGCTGATGGACTGGCTTCGCTTAGCTTCCATCAGGGAAAGAAGAGGAAGAGGAAAAAGAAGAAAGACAGTGGAAACAGAAACGAGTTAAAGGGACGAAGGCAGTATTCAATAACAGCAAAGTACAAAGCGCCACAAAAGTGCTTCAGTTAACCTACACATTCCTGATCAGAAAACCAGATAAAGTACAGCAGAACAGGAGTTTGACCTTAACATGGTCAATTCAGCATTGGTTGAAATCTGAATATGACAGAATACTTTCAGGAAAAGAAATTACAACTGAGGTGCTGAGAAAGAATTGTAATTAACATCCATGCCAAAAGTAAAAAAATGATTAAAACCAAATGCAGATTGAAGTCAGTGAGGCAAAAGGTTTCTTGCATATATTGATACTGAGTTTTTATGGAAGATGCAGCAGCACGCTGACATTTGTTGAGACTAGAGCCTGACGCTGTCATTGATATTTTAAAGAGCTTTAAACATAATAGTGCTAAACAATTTTTTATAAAGCGTCTTTACAAAGTGCTTTACAGTGGAAAAACGAAATTAACACACATGAGCCCCACGATTAACAACACCCAAAATACAATAAAATTAGGGAAAATAGTAAAAAAAAAAAGAAAAAAAAGAAAAAATTAAAGTAGGAATTAGTAAAAATTAAAAAAGGATAAGTTTGGAGTTTGAACTGACACATCACAATTCTTACTGTCTCATAATATAAACAAACAGTCTCACATTTCACTGTTGAAAATAAACTAGTCAGAGCTCTCTGGTGGCCAAACTATATAATTTATATTACTAAAAGACCTCAAACCTATAGTATCTTTGACTGTTCTCTAGTGCAGTTCCTTGCTGCTTATCTGCAATACGGTACTATGAGTCAATATACTGGTTCAGCCATCTGATTTATTGGTGAAGTCCATGTGGGTTCACATTATATACGACACTAAAACTGATCCAATTAAAAATGACCACATATGGCATATGTACATATTTAGTAAACTTCATTTTGTCACTTGACACTTAGCAATACTGCTCTGCCAAATCTGGTGTACCTTAAAATGAGCACATTCTTTTAATGAATCAACCAAAAACCCTGTGCTAGGCACATATGCTGTGCATTGCTTTTGTTTCTTAGACAAGTGTTACCAACTTGGCACAAAGTTGTAACAAAAATAGGACAGTTGTACAAAGCATGCATGGATGAGTGCAAGTGTATGTAGGATGTAGTCTAAATGTGCGGGCCAGAAAGCCCTAAAGCGCCTCCAGGGGAAGTGGTAAGCATCCGAGAGAGTGAGTGGCTTTTGTACTCTTAGCCACTCCCACTCTCAGGTGCAGCCACTTCTTTGATGAAGGGAGAACAGGGCCAAAAGGCACAGGAAACCAGGAGGGACGGACGTCACACTAGTGTATTCAGTCCTTATGTATTTAGGATAAAGAAGAATGGCATTATTTTGTCTTCTAACTAGGATGCTTTATCTAAATGGTGCGTTTTTCCTAAACAGAAAAAGAATTAACCGCGTACAGGCCAAACCTACTGCATTTTATCTTATCTCCGTCTAAATCATCTTATGATATTATAATTTAGACACAAATGAGTAAAAGTATACTTGATGCCAACTGGTATTTGTAAAAGCTTAATGAATACCATAATGAAACATCCAGCCCTTTTCTCCGTTATCAAGACATAATCTCAGAACAATATTAGTTTGTATTTGCATGCACAAGTACAGCCAAGTTTTGACAGTTGTCAATGCTGAGGCATTGCCATTGTGTGTGGATAGCACTTCAGGCCTAATCTCAAAGAGAGCAATGAAAGAGGACGGTTCTATTCTCTGCTTGCAGCACACTTTAATTATGCTTTTCAGTGAGAGAGATACAGTGGCTCTGCTACAGCCCGCCACGGCTTCCCATTTATGCATATTAATGAGCATTAATTACACTCTTAATGAAACTATCAAAAACTGCCGTGCAATTGATGTGTGGGCCTTCTCTTGAGGAGTAGGGAGGAGGGCTGTCGAGCCTTTGAAGATCAATGTGGGAGAAATCCAATTAGGCCAAAGAAAGAGAAGGGAATTTGAAGCGGTAGTGTTTAATGTCCATCTTTGCTTGTGCGCAGATACAAATAAACAGACTAACAGAATAGGTGCATTAACATGCACATGAGACACAATAAGGTGTGTCAGCGCACACGTGCACACACATGCACACACAACCCTTCTAAGACTTCACCCTTCAGGCAAAAATACATCTGCTCCTAACTCAACAAGCTCGTCATTTTAGGACGTTGGTGTAAATGGGGGAGGGGGGGGTGCAGGAAACAAAAAGGGATCGTCTCTGTCTTTTATTCTCCACATTAAGATTCTGTCTAGACAAAATTAAGACAAGCAAGACAGGCACTGCAGCTAGTTATGACTCTACTGCCTTCCAGCTCAACTTATAATTAGTCTGCCACATTTCCATCAGATAAAGGGTGTTTGCGGTGTCTGAACCGAGCTAATGACAATGAGTGTCCAAAGCTGGCCTTTGACATGTCGTTGGGTGGATTGTGCTGTATGCCTGCAATCGAGCTGACATTGAAACATGTTGACATTGGCCAGTGACATGTGAGGGGAACAATGGGGGCCATCTGCTGGCGTCTTTGTCTCTGGTGTTGGGCCTTTCAACGACACCTGGGCCAGCGTACACATGGACCTGTCGGAAGGCTTTCACGCGCAGTCAATACGTCTGACAAACTCTGTGGTCTGAGGTTGTGCTCCAGAGGCTTATCAGTACTGTATTGTTGGTCCACACAACAATAGATATAACAATACTGTTACCACCAACACTAATATTAAAAGTACTTACCAGAGGCCTTCTGTCGGACGTTGTTACGAGCTTCCTCTACACCAGGAGCTCCTGACGTAGTGGCTGAGCGAATCCTCATGGGCTCCTGAACTCCTGGCCCTCCCTGCTCCCCTTGGTTCCTCCAACTCAGTGAGAAGGAACGAGCCACCGCTACTGCCTTCTGGGAGTCCTGGAAAACTCCTGAAATGCAGAGAACAACACTTGTTGAGTACTGAGGTGTCAGTGTACTTTTTAAAAATCAATAATCAGCTTTACATTTTGGATTTAGCTCCACCAACCTCTACTGACATGCACGACTATTCACTGTGGCTTTATACAACACAGAGTGCCTTCCTCAAACCACCACTTCCACTCTGTTTGCACATTCACGTGGATGGTCAGCCACCTTAATCCCAAACCATGTAACAGGGAGTGGAAGTGTGTTTCTAAAACCCTCCAACACAGAGTACATCGATCCTGACTTACTGACCACATGCAACGGCATGTTGTGCTCCGTTTCGTTCTGTGTGACAACCCATACAATATTGTCATACAGATGTTAACAACTTACATTGTATTTAGGATCAAATATACCCTTCTCTAGTCTAGACAAATGGAAGAAGTGTTCATTTGATTGCAAAGTGTTGTATATTTATAGGGACTGTTGCAAAAACCAAGCAACTTATAAACCAAATCAGAGTGAAAAATCATGGCAGCAGTTGCTGCTTCAGAGAGATGTGGATACAAAACCATAGTTACAAAATGTTACAACTAGGGCTGCAACTAATGATTATTTTCATTATTGATTAATCTGCCGATTATTTTCACAATTAATCAATTAGTCTATAAAATGTCAAAGAGCCCAAAGTGACGTCTTTAAATAGCTTCTTTTGTCCGAACGACAGTCCAAAACCCAAAGACTCTTCATTTACTGTCAGAAAGGACAAAAAAAAGCAGCAAATCTTCCCGTTTAAGAAGCTGTAAGCAGCGAATGTTTGACGTTTTTGCTTAAAAAAGAAAATCACAGAAACGATTAATTGGTTATCAAAATAGTTGGTGATTAATTTTGTTTCGATCGACCAATCGAGTAATTGTTGCAGCTCTAGTTACAACATTCCCTGTTTCTGCCAGAGAGAGGGCAGTTTGTACTGAAGCTTGCTGCTATGTATTTATAAGCCACATCTTAATGAAGGGTGCTTCATTCTGCTGTGAATGTACTACAAACAGAGTTACACTGTGATGAAGTGGGAGTGGGGAGGGTCCGGTTTGAGAAAGGCCCAGAGTGCCTCAAAAGATAACTATGTTATTTCAGACATTAAAAAACTTGTCATTTGAATATAACAGGACACACTCTGCTGTAGCGGCTGTTAGCGTCAATGTCTAATTCCCCATTTCCTTAAACTTGCATGTAGTGTGGGTATTATCTGAACCAGCATGAACTCATTATCAAGTGATCACTAAAAGCCCCGACGTGTAGGATTTGAACATTTCTGACTTTGGCCACCAGTGGTAGTATCAAAAAAACAGACAGCAGAGCACGCTGACGGATGGAAGTTAGGTAGTTTATATGGCAGTGGTGTTTTGTTTAGCCAAGTCAACAGCCAAAACCCCTAAAGGTATTGAATTTACAATGACACAAAACAGAGAAAAACACACATATCTTCACATGTGAAAAGCTAGAAAAAGAGAATGTCTAGCTTTTTTTTTTTTTTTTTTAATTGACTGAATCACTTAATTGATTGATGATTAGTTGTTGAGTCCTTTTCTGGTGATGGACCACATCTGTTTGTGCAAGGGGTTTTGATGTACAACTTATTTGTTTAACATTAACTCAGAAAATCTGTTACACATATGCAGATGTTTGTTCACACACTGGAGACAAATCTACACATAGTGATGAGGTTGTCCACTTAGACATTTAAAAGCTTCACAATTACTATTTTGAGCAACTCAGGGTAGAAGCTCTGTAATACTCAATGTCAGAAATACACTTTTAAAGTAAAAAAAACATGTTTTTTATGTTTAAGAACATTGAGTTAATGCTCAACAGACTGACTCATGTCAGAGTGAAAGTCAACCAACCATCAAGTTAAATGTAGGACAAAATGAGGCTCCACTGTAAAGTAACAAGAATTATATTTCCAAAAATAAATCGTTTTGCCGTCCAAATTCTATCCATCCCAATAGCCCCCCCCCCCATTTCTCCCTCCTCACCACGTCCTCTCTGCTTCTTCTCCTTCTGTTCGCTGAGTTTGTCCAGAGGCAGGTTGGCCATGTCCAGGCCATAAACGGAGCGTGCCAGCACAGCCGTCAGCGAGTCCATGATGCTGGCCCACTCTGTCACCAGCTCCTCCCAGCAGGTAAGAGAGGACAGCACTGCCAGCAGCTCGTCCCATAGCTCCCGGGAGATAAATACGCACAGGTTGGCTCGCACCCACGCCACAATGATGGTCTGAATGCAAGATGAGACATGGAAAGACGGATTAGAATTGACAGACGCTGTTGCGGCTATGAATTCAAGCCCCTGATAAGATGTGACAGAGGAGTTCTCACAGTGGTGCATCTAATTTGATGTCTCTTTGCCTTTTTGTCAACTACCAATCCACCCAAGACACCCACACCCAGTATACATGGGCTCCTGAGCAACAAAATGTGGTGGTTACTCATGAAGTAATTACAGCGTGCTATTGTAAAAGAGTACTGAGAGTAGGTATCATCACATATCCACTCATTATTTGAATGAAATACCATGTATATCAGTTAATGTAAAGCTAAGCACCTGTATACATACCCTAAAGAGTATAGATGCTAAACTTTCAGCAAAGCTGTCTTTTCTTTGGTTTTCCTGTGGCCTCTTCATCACTGCCTCTGTGATCCTCAGTAGTACCTGTAGCATCTGCTCCCTGCAGAGCACAGACAGTAAATCAGAACAAACCAAAAAAATAAAAATCTGATTACATTTGAGAGTCATGAAGGAGTAACTCACAAAAACTGGAAAAACAAAAGCTTTCATGTGGTTTGGAATATCTCACTGACCATGTCTGTGTATTCATCGTGTGCTCCATGATCATGTGCCGGTAGATGCTCAGAACACCCTTGCACACCTCAACTTGGTTATCCAGGAGTTTAGGTACATCCTGGCATGGCTCCAACAGGAACACGTTGGATGAGTTGGTCAGGAACACCTACACACGTATAGGTGCATGAAGACAAAGTAAGGTTGAGCAAACAGCAAAACACATAAACTAAGTAAGCAAGACAATAGTAATATTATAGACATATAAGTCCATATAGTAAGTATCGCTGATTCTAATCACCACATGCTGTTGTCTAAGGATAAAAACATACCGCAGAACATAGAGACAGACCTGTAGTGTGGGCTGGATACCAGCCTTGACGTCCCTGTTCTGCTCCTCAGTGAGAAAGCCCCGACTGATGGCGCTGCTGAATGAGTAAGTCCTCCCCCAGCTGGACGACCGCCTGTGGCCGTGACTCTCTAATGTCTGGTAGAAGACAAGGCAGGCCAGTCATTTGGCCAGTAGACATAAGGTAAAACATTAAGGCAAATACTACTCTCATGATAGAAAAAGAACTTGCATGTTTGTAAAGAATAAACATCCCACTGTCTTATCTGTGCTGTTCAGCATGGTGTTTATGTTTTATTAGTAGTATAAGTAGTATAGTATGTCACATATTCATAATTTCTGTCAAATTGAAGTTTAACTTAACTTATTTCCAACTGCTACACAAGAAAAACTCAACAACAACTTACACTTTTTAAATAATTAGAAACTTTAAATGCATTCTTTGCTTTGCAATCTGTAATGAGTGGTCTGCTTTTCCATTAACCAATCACATGGTAGCTTACAAGAGATTTACAGACCTTGTTATTATATATTTTATGTCCAAACTAGGCTTCTTTGTAGGTGTGCGCATAAAATGTCTTGTTTAGAAAATTGTCTACGCTACAGTACCAATCCTTTTGGACTCTTTAATATGTAACAATCAATCACAAGGTTAGTATATATGCATGATAGGAAAATATATTTTAGTTTGCTGTCAGTATTCACCTGTGCATGTATGCTGCTAGCTTCAGTGATGAGTATCTGTTCAGAGCTGTCATCCTCTTCATCTATCTGGGTCGTTGTGTCAGGCTCCGTCATGAAGCTGGGCTTATCCTGCAGGATCCACTTCCTGTACACTTTGATCACCTTCCTGGTTGCTGATGCCTCGCAGGACGGCAACAGGAAAGCCTTAGGAGGGAGAACATGGACTTTAAATTTGAGCTATTACAGTATTATGAATGATTTTAAAAGGTAGCCTGGTAGTAGGAGGGATCTTTAAGTTATGTTAACAAAAAACCAGCAGAGGGCAGCATAGTCCATGTTATCACAGTGTCACCATCAAGTCTGCAATTTCATCATGATCCCAAAGGACAACTACAAAATTCCTTCAATGTAATTCATTTTTTACAAATAAAAAAATACAAATAAAACAAATAAAATAAACATTGCTTGGTCACCCCACTGTACCTGGTGGAAGACCTCGTTGACAAAATTCACATTGTCCCTGGTGGACAGCAGGATGGCATGCACCATGTCATAGACATGGCGGTGCTCCTCCTCAATGCTACACAAACTGGAGTCGCTGGGCCGTCGATCTGACAGCGTGCTGCTGTTGGAGTGGCTCTTCTCGGGCTCCCCCGTTGGCCCATTCATATCCCCATCTGATGTCTTATCCTTCTCCTGGCTGCTACTGCCTGCAGTGACAGTCTGGGCACCACAGAGACACAATGAGAGTTCCTTAGTATGCTATAGGGCTGCCTCCACATAGATAAAGAAATGGTCGCTAGAATCTCACTGACGAGAAATTCCTTAGCCGAGTGTTTTATGGTAATTTCTATGGGGAATGAGTTACAGTATTAGTCATTACTGTAAAATGATTCTCAACTGTGTGTAATTATAATAATATTAATTTAGCATTTTAATTCCCCTCCTTCTCTCCCCATGATTATTGTCACTATGTTTACCGGCATTTAAAGGCAAAATGCCCACAAAAGCTTAAAAAAGTAATCTACAGTAATGTAGTTAAATCCCATTATATTATTTTAAACATATTATTTTGACTTTGGAGGCGGACTTGTGTTTGGGCTCGAAAAATATTTAAGAATAAAAATATATTTTAAGTATTCTGCAGGGTTGTTACCGTTATACATACATTCACATACTGACTTAACAGTAGATCTTACATCAATATGTTGGCTAACATTTCACTGCAAAAAACATGAGCAAGTGAATTTCACAACTTGTAATGTGTGCTTTAGTATTTTAAGAGGAGTTTGTATGAGAACATAATATTTCTACAAGCGGACAACCCCTGAAACACTTTTTCAATCCTCAGTGGAAGTACAAAAAATCAACAGATGCAGTCATGTTCACCTGGATGAGTTTGGGAATGACTTCGGTGCCGTTCTTGGCGCTCTGCGCCGGAGCAGCACTGCTGATGTACTTCTTCTCCAGGAAGAAGGTGACCAGCCAGGTGATGAAGGCCACACGGGGTGCCAAGTACTGGTCCCTGGTGCAGAAGGTGCTCTCGTTGTTCCGGGTCACTGGCACATACAAGGGTTTTGGTCTGTGGTGGGGGAGGTCTAATCGAGCAATACAGTGGGATGAAGAGTAAAGGGCGGGGATAGAGGGAGGGTTAAAAAAAGGGCAAAAGGAGAAGAGCAAGAGAGAAAGACAAAGAGCGAGAGTGAGATTAAACGTCAATTCCAGATGTGTTGCTGTGAAGGTGTGCAGGAGTTTTTCAAGCTGGATCAAAATGTGTTCACCCAACCATAAAGCCTCTGGAACTAAACAAGCAGTATATTATTTATTATATCTATATTATTATATTGCTCAATCTGTTGTTTAGGAGTCCCATATCACTCATATTTGCACGTGTAAACAATAAAGATTTATTTGTGTAGTTTAACTTGAAAAGGTAGTGCGTTCTTGAAAACTCACATTTTAATTGTAAGCAGTTTTACCATAAATTAAAATTACAGGTTCAGCAAAGTACCTTGGGGTTTGACTCTGGGTTAAACGTTCTTCTAAAGCCACTACCTGGAGAATATAAAGCTTTATACTTTATACTTTAAGCTTTAACTTTGCCCTCCCCCTTTTGCAAAGACGTATTTTGAACACAGCCAAAGCTGTTTTAATCAAATTTAGGGGGAATAAATATTGTTCCTAAAATATTGTTTAAGCAATGTTTCGGCATGTAGTCGTCTAATAAGAAAGTTGTAAATGGCATATATATAAAACAATGTTAATAATGATATTACCATGTATTAGAAAGGTTTGTGTCACACCAAATATATCTGTAAATTAAAGCTTACTGTGCTATGTGTATACTGTCCATGTGCTACAGTGTGTGTGACCTAAAGTGCTAATGTGCTTGAAGACTTAAGAATGAGAGTCTGCAGAATTAGTTGTAGCACACATAGAATCATATGAATAGAGGCTCTCCCCACACAAACGTAACATAAGCAGATATTACAAACTGTCAAATGGAGATTTCACAACCCAAATAGCAGCTCTTGAGTTTAAGTATAGTGTGTGTACCTTTGCAGTAATAGAAGACTCACTTTGAAAATGCTTCAGCCCAACGGCAAATATATATCAATGTACTGTATGTCAGCTCACCTAATAAAGGCTTGTAGAGATTTGTGAGCTTGGTGAAGGAGGGAAATAGATGTGGAAGGTAGTACTTCTTGAACAGGCTGAAGAGAAACCTGAAGCCTGTGCCCTGGTTCTCTTTGTTCTTCCATTCTAAACTGGATGCCTGGCAGACAGAGCACAAAAGGCAGACAAGGTCAGGCTACAGAGAGTGGAGATGGTTCCAGCATCATTCAGACGATGACAGTAGATTTGTTGCAGCACAATAGTTTGAAGGTTCCTCTAACAAACCGTATACAGAGGAGAATAGTTTGGCCTAGCTACAACTTTACACACTGAACAAATGGTATTGTATTTAGTTTTTCACCTTACTGTTGTACAAGGCAGGAATTACAAACTATCTAAGCCCTCACATCAACACTATGGCCATGACAACACACACACTGTGTAACCAAAATAAACTAAATGTGGAAGAAAAAACGTTATACAGGCGATGCATTTTTTGCCATGATTACCAGTGCAGGTTTTGTACAGCTTTTTAAAGAGTAAAATTCAAGCACTTTCAAGGTTCCAAAACCAAACATTTCTAGACACTCGAAGCCTTTATCATCACATACAAACTAAATTGTTACTATAAATAAAGTATCTTCAAATTCAAGCATAGTCCTAACCTTGAAAACATAACAGTTAACATTAAGCACTTTCTAGACTTTCAAACACTGCAAATGTTTGTTCAGATAGTTTTTCTTTCTAAGCGCTGTTATGCTCAGGAACTTTTTAGGGAGACTATTAAAAAAGATGGATAAAATCATTCATTCATCTTAGATGCAACACTGCAATATGACATAACCTTGACCACTGCAATCACCCTATACTTTCAAGGAATTCAGTTCAAATTTAAGATTAAGTGATGATATCCCCACTGTAGCCGCTGCATAATCTGGCAAATGGTTGTGTAGTCCTTTTACTAGTATAATTAGTTTTTACCTGGATGACCATGTACTTGAGCAGGGTTTCGAGAATGTAACAGGTCTGGTCGTCCGTGACCTTTTCTCCTACCACAGCAGGAACCAGGGGGGTAATCTCCTCAGGCACCACCTTGGCTGCTCAGATCAACAGATACAAAGACCCGAGTTAAGTGCAGGAAAACCCGAGTTCTCCACTACAAAAACAAACCTAAAGAATCCAATGTGAGCTTAGTTTGTTAAAGATTACCTCAATGACCACCATCATCACAACACACAGGCTCTACAAATGTCTCAGAATCTATGTCATTTACACGTGTAGAAGCACTAATATTCACCATCAGGGGGGTTTGAGAAGGGATTATAAATTATGGTGTCAAGGGTGCAGGGCCCTCTGGAGGAGAGCACAGCAGGAAATCCTGGCACCAGACAGGCAAAGATAAGGAACTGCTCCTCAGCACAGTTGTCCCTTAGTGCCTGCAGCCACAGCAGGAAGAGACGGATCCCCTCACAGCGGATCTAGACACATTAACAGGTACACAACATAGGCTACCTTTAACAATCTAGTTAACACAGAAATATGTGGAATCCTTCTTAAAGCCAATTATGACCCACAGCCAGATTTTCTCCATTTTTCACGTTAGTGTTATGGTGCTCGTGTGGCTGGAAGGTGGCAATGAAAACAGCACTTACCTTGAATGAATTTCCAGTGTGCAGAAGTTTTTTCAGAATAGAACCTGGAGGAAAGAAGACATTGTCAAAAACTTTTGCCAAGCAAATATTCAACAGAAGTCTCCTATAAAACAGGCAGACACAACAAAAGCATGCAAAGCTAACGGGGAGGGACCTGCTTGTCATCTCCACTGAAGCAAATTGACCTTGATGGGTGGTTCTGACAAACTACTGGGGAGAGTGGCACGGCTTCACATTTTCCTGATGAAAATTAACATCAGTTGGCAGCAGCGACACGCATTCATGAAGGCAATCTGGTTCCGCTGTAATCAAACGAGACATTGCTCTGATTGCTAAATACCTTGGGCGGAAGAGGTCTGCGTGTGTGTGTGTGTGTGAGAGAGTTAGGACATACTCTTGACAGCCTGCAGACAGCACTGTTCTTGTGAGGTCCTTGTGGGATGCAAAGACATTTTTTGCTAGTTCTTATAGGAATTTTTGAAGTTTAGAATCAGGGTTAAAACTGGGGTTATGTTAAGGCAAAAAAGGTAAGCTTCTCCAGAGGTTTAAGGCTACATTCACACTAATACGTTTTAGTTCTAAAACGCGTAACTTTTGCTATGTTTACGTCCACGCTTCTCTGGCGTTTTTGAACCCCTAAAGACTTTTGAAAACGCTGCTGACCCTGTTTTAGTTTGAAAACTCGAGACTTTTTAAAACGATGACGCAGACACCCACGTTCGCTTCCTGATCGGGTCTTATCAGTCTTGACGTGTCCTTCCCTGATTCGTCACGCCCATATCACGTGACCCTTTTCTGGAAGAAAACAAACGACATCAGCCTTGACTACCAGCGGTTATTCAACATGAAGTATGAATTACAACAATTACTTTTAGTAACAGTTGCACCTGGTCGTTGGTCCAATCATAGAAATCTCTGGTCTTAAAACGACGTTTTAAAATGTAAACGTATCAGTGTGGCTGTAGCCTAAGTATTGATCAAGAAGGTCCTTAACTCAGCGATTTGATCCAGATATACTTAAGTGGTAGCTGTGGGGAACTGGTTGAGTTCTCCAAAGCAGGCAAGTTTGCATATGAGTGTGTGAGTTTAAGTGTGTCTGTTCGGTTGCTTTATTATTTTTCTCTCGTCAGGTTAAATTGATCATCTATGTTGGACACAAAAAGGTGTAAAGAAATCCTTTCATAGATCTTAGGCTCAGGACAGAAGGATTTAGAAGTAAGCAGACAGAGGATGATAAAAGGTTTTCTTCAGCTTTTAATGATCTGTGTCAAATGTCTGTGACCTTGCAACCCTCAGCTAAAAGTACAAAGCCACTACAAGTCATTCCTGACCTACCCAACTCTACCCAGGAATTTGTTGCGGGGCACTGAAATCCTTTCCACAATGCTACTGGATGTAAAATGTGATAGAAAAAAAGATAAAGTTATCTTAGTAATTCAATTCAAACTCTGGTATGGTGAAGAAGAAGCTTTCCAGCTATGACCACACGTTCTTCAAAGCAGAAGTACATAGTGACAGCACAGCATCTTGACCAGTGACACATGAACTGATGAGCGTAAAAGAGAATCCTATGCGCATACAGCTTAAACTTGTGATGCTTTGTTGTCCAATGACAAAATGGTGAATTTGTCTGGAGTGTCCGACCCCAGATGAGTCTTGATATTTGGAATTGTAAGCTTGAGGGGAAGGCCGATCTTCAACGGTAATCTAGACCTGGACTGTTATGCTGCCAACGGCTGACAAACAACAGTTATAATTGGGGTTATCACTTCTTGCAAGGGTTTTCATTTCATTTGTGTTTCTTTTGTGTCATATACATACCTATACTATGAAACTGCCATCGGTTGTAGATTTTCTCCGGCAGAAGTTGTAGAATTTTCTGATGAAAAAATATAAAAAAGGTTATGATTAGGTCAATAGGTTTAGTTATTAGTTTTGGCACAATTCAGCAATAACAACAGAAAAATGGTTGCATTAGGTTACACAGCAGGACCTTTTTCCTTTCACCATTCACTTTGCTATTTACTCTCAACAATTAATTTTCTTTTAGAGCTGAAGAGTCGATTATTCAATTAGTCGATCAACAGGAAATTAATTAATTTTATACAAAAATGGCAAACATCCACTGGCTCTTGCTTTTTCTGGTGTTCTTAGTCTCTGTGATGGGAAATTGAACATCTTTGGGTTTTGAACTGTTTGAGAACATCACCTTGGGCTCTTGGAACTTGTGATGGACACTCTTTTACTACTTGGGGATATTTTAGAGAACAAACAATGAATCGATTAATCAAGAAAATAATCGGTAGCCTTTGTTAAGCAATAATGGAAATAATTGCTAGTTGCAGCCCTCTAATATTAAAGAGGGAGGAAACAACAATCGACTTTGTTTTGGTAAGTGGCACTGTTTTGCCAAAGCAGTAGACGCTTCAGGAATGCAGTGTCACTGCACTTTCCCTCCACTTGGTCTAGCATGTCCGCAGATCCCTGTGACACAGGACAGCACTGAGAAATGTCATCACCTCCCCAACAACCGCTTTACAACTCAATTAGAGCGCCCTAACCTTTCAGCAGCCTATCATTATTCTTGAATGCAGCGACAGGTTAACTGGGTCCCTCTGGAGAGATGGAAAGAAAAGATGTGTGCGTGCATGCACGTGTGGCTAGTTAATAGTCAGTGCACTGTGAGCAACTGATGCCCCAATGGCTCACTTCTCATTAAATCCTAATCACTGACCCAATAAGACTTCATGATTGCAATGTAGAGGTCAAGTCTGTCCTTTACTGCTTTATGTATGCAGCTCTGACCCACTCAACCACACAACCAACTCTGGCCAGCATGATAAAAAGCTCCTCTGCCCCGGAGAGTGAGAAACACAGTGAGAAGGATACAGAGCATAACAAACAAAAAATGTGCATGAAAGAGGTCCAAAGATTAAGTCCTCTCTAACCACACGTGTAAGTGCCATCTGAGTGAGAGAAAAAAAACGACAAAGAGATATATGTCTGCGAGAGAAAGCTTCAGACTGTAGAACATCATTTATTGGCATGGTAGAAAAATAAAACTGCCAAACAAAAGCTTTTGTAATCTCAAAGATGTTTTTCTTTGTTGATATATATGTGTATATATAGATATATGTTGAAAAAACTATTTAATCAGAAACTGAAGGTGATAACATTGAGTGAAGGTAGCTTATAAAAAGACATCTGTGATTTTCAAATGATATACCCACCACTCTCTATGTCATTTAAACATGATAAAATGTACATATTAGTTTGCTCGTTTCTATTGTTTTAGACAACCAAATGATCATGTTCGGTTGTAAAATCACAATACAATAATACTAAAAGAGGAGATATGAAATAAACGTTGTCCTGTGTTGCGCAACATTATGCTGCGAATTGTGGTGGTCCAGAAGTCATATCATGTTGTGAGTGTCTCAGTTTGTCAACAACTTCCTTCTTCCCTTGTCATCCTCCATCTTTAACTTTCCCTTCTTGTCCTTTGAGTCTAAATCCCTGTCATTATCAGCAACAGCAAAGATATTGAAAGACATACATCACTTAAAGGAGGCGCTGGATGACTATGTGCGCAGTTCAATTTCTCTCTGATCCACAGCCGTGATGGTATGCCTATAAAGGCGTGTGGCTGCACCTTGCTATTGATCCCGCATGGGATTATTATGTCTCTATACAGGCTCGTTACTGGCCTCCTTCACTCTGTCTCCTTGGGGCAGCTCACACATTATGCTAGGCGGTAGCGCAGCAGGGTAGCCTGCTTAAGCCTTTCCCTGTGTGTGTGTGCGCAAGCAGACAGAATAACACTGTGATTCTCTCTCCTTACAGAGTACCAGGATGGGAGAGTGGGAATGAGATGGAGAAGCTAGCTCAGAAAGACTCCCTGCGGAGCTGGAATGGCAGCCGCAACAATGAGGAATTTACTGGCTGATATGAAACAAATGCAGAGTCTGCCGGACTTGGGGCTGGTGGAGTTACTCTAATCGGCAGCCATACCAGCATAAAGATGGGGGCATTACTGTGGTACAACTACAGCCTTAACACATTTACATGATCCGCACTTAGGTTTCCAGTCGCATGGCTTGAACATGACACAGAATACACTTCTCCAAGAGGTGGTCTACAAGGGCTTTTGGACGGCAGCAGCAGACATGCAGTATTCTCAGGAGAAGTGCAGTCTTTCACGTACTGTTTAGGTTTATGATACAACTCAAGATATATACCATATCTAAGGACAACGAAGGACCAATCTATTAACGTAAAGCAAACCTACAAACACAAGATGTACATGCAGTAACTAGAAAATGACCACTGTGTCAATCATATAACAAAACGCAGAGGGAAAAACACAGTAAATAACTACTGTAGGGAATCAAGTGAAATACTGTTATTATCTTTGCATTATATATTATATTACATAATATATATACACTACCGTTCAAAAGTTTGGGGTCACATTGAAATGTCCTTATTTTTGAAGGAAAAGCACTGTACTTTTCAATGAAGATGACTTTAAACTAGTCTTAACTTTAAAGAA
>JAVQJL010095216.1:0-10274 GCA_036024295.1 Nannoperca obscura
GTGTGTGTGTGTGTGTGTGTGTGTGTGTGTGTGTGTGTGTGTGTGTGTGTGTGTGTGTGTGTGTGTGTGTGTGTGTCTCAGATAATGGTATTAGGCTGACCCTCAGCATGTGAGGTGAATATCAATTCACTGTTGTCATCTTGAACTCCATTTAAGAGCAACTCCCAGTGTCTGTCTGACTCATGTTCACAATACATGCACACACACACACACACATACACACACAGAAGCACGCTCATGTGCAGTGTGTGTAGATGATATTATTTGAGCAGCATTCACTTCTGTTCTGTTTTCTGTTGATAACATAACCTGTAGATGACAGGACACCATGTTAAAGCTACACAGGGAGTTGGATTTCCACAGGTTTCATTCTCAACAATCTCAAACGTGTAAATGTCAGATTTTAGTGTCAGTCCCTCAGAATCAGATCGAACAAATGTATCATGGCAAAGAAAGTACAGAGGAAATTAATCTACATGTGTTGCTGTACCTACAGCATATGAAAACCCCGCCAGCTACATCTGAGCTTCAGTCAGCAGGGACTCGGAGAAATACTGGAGGTCACAAACAGAGACATTGGAAACTGTTGCTCTTCCACTTCATCACAAAAGAGCTCATGTGATGATTTAAAACCACTCAACATCACATTGTTCTGTCCACAGTTGAGGATAATCGTGTGGTGTGACACAGTTGGGAAGAATTGCACCACTTGATGTTTCTTATTCATATTCATATGTGGCTTAATCACGGGCTGCTGTGTGGAGGCTTGTGTCAAATGAACAAGGAATGTATCTGCATGTTGGTGAACTAGGTGAAAAGCCAGGCTCGTGTCAGACACTGTAGGCTGCAGTGTGGAAAAGCTTGGATCAGTATGAATACATTACAGCAGGTGGAGTTGGGATGAGCCTCAGTGATGGTTAATCACATTAGCTCCTCTCATCCTGTATAAAAGCAGGAGACGGTTTGTTAATGAGCCGGGAGAAGAGTCCAGGACTGCAGTTTCAGCTGTTGAGTGTAATGATGGGATGTGTTTACATGCATGAGTACCGCAGGTCTGGTATTCTCTTTACATAATCAGCTGCTCACAGTACCCACGCCTACATGTTAAGACAGCATCTTAACAAAACATCTAGAGATGTTTGATGTCTGGGACGAATTCTGAAGCTCAACGTCAAATAATTCCATTGTACACGTAAATTCACACAACTTCAAATGCTTTAAAGCTGTGTGCTGCAGTGGGGGCCTGATATATGTGCTTCACTGCCAAGACAAGGGGCTGCGTTGAGAATAGCTGCAGGTACACACAGAGTCGGGGTTCTGGCACACCTTTACCTGCTTTCCAGCTGCACAGAGAAGAGATACAGTCACCAGAGGATGTTTGTAATGTGTTGGTCTCACAATGAAGTTGTTGCCACCCAGACCTCCCAGAACCCAGAACTTTGCCCTTTACAGTGTGACCCATTGAATCGATGATCACTTATATGTATATACATGTGTCAACACCCTTCCACTGTTTATGTAGTTTGATCTACATGTTTGTTTGTGATTAACACATGCTTATGTATAAAAGTGATATGTCATGTTTTTATAAACCAAGGCTCAAATCAGTACTGTGAAGGCACTGAGCCTAAACGCAGCGGTCAACTCTACTTCCAGTTAAAAGAAAACTAATCACAGAAAGTCCTGTTTTATTTTTTCATTGACATTTGGCCTTTTGTCCATCGGCTGCAGTTTGTCAAGAAAGGAAAGCAATAAGAACAAATCCTTCTAAAAGCACTTTGGCTTTGCTACACAGGTTTAAGAATGGAACAAGGGGAAAGTATTAGGTGGAGTGAAGAAGTAAGAAAAAGAAATACTGAAACCTTTCCATGTAGGTCTGGTGTCTAGAGTGAGCTCATCATGAATACTTTACTTCTTGTTATATAATACAGAGCTGTTTGCTGTTGTCACGTTACACACACACAGTCCCATTCACTCAGCATTTCCACGTGGACAGAGTGCAGCACCGAGGGCCTGTGTGACTCTCCTGTCATCTTCTCATTAATACACCAGTGTTTGTGTGTTTAATTTGAGTCATGTGCTCTGCTGACTGCACTGTTTAGCTCCCATGAACAAAGACTTTGCAAAGTTCTTCCATTAAAGCACTTTTGCACGAGCTGACATTTAGTCCTGACATGTTGCCTGCTCTCTGTCTGTCTGCAATCTGTATTCCTTTTTAAACAGAGACCCACGCAATACTGCAGAACCGACGGCGTCATTAGACCGGCTTTGCTTAGTTACGCAGAACTGAACAACGCTGGCTGCCATCATGTTGCCTCAGTGTGTGATTTTAAACAGCATGCCAGGTTCCTGAAGCAGAAGAGGCGCGTTAAGGCCGGTTCAGAGCAAAGATTCACGACGAGATGAAGCGTTGCAGCGGTGTGATCTGGCCCCTCTCAGCTTGACTCCAGCCGGCTGATGGCGTCGCCTGAGACGCAGCCGGTCCAGTCGCCAGCGGCTGGGTTTTAAAGATAAGGCATGTCACCTGTTGTCACCTCGACCCTGTAGCAAGTAACTCACTCTCACTATCCTCATTCATATTTGAATACTCCTCCCATCCCTGCCCTTGAACAGGCTGTATAAAAGTGTCTAATGCCTCTTGTCATGTTTGCCCTAGAAGGTTTTCAGACGACTCATCACGTCGAAGTCCTTCAGGGGACTCAGCACGCCACACAGCAGCCCGGCTGGAGATCCTTAGCTGTTGGGAAACACCTGCTGCGAGTCTTATTCGGCTGTCTTATCAGGACATGAAGGAGTGATGTCTTCATTTTGCAAATGGGCCCATGTTTCTGTGTTTGATTTCATGTCTTCCAAAGTGTTGGACAGTAATTATTACACGGTATGGGGCTTTTGTCGTGTCACTGGCTGACTGTCTGCAGTGTAGAAGAGGTTCTGCTAGGCTGCAACAAAGGAAACCTTTATAGGGATTATTTGCATGTATATGTTTTGTGCAACCGGCTCTAATGCAGCTAACTGGAATGCAGCCATCAAATGGTGGCTGACATGCAGCAGTGATAGCAGACTGAAGAGGTGGGGCTATTTAAAAATAATGAGCTGCCTGTGCATCATCCATGTCAAGTACTGGTACCATGAGCCTTTATCACAGCTAAACATCATGTTATTCCACATCACACCATCTATATTATGATTTAAGATTTAAATCGTACCCAGGACTCCCTGGGAAGCAGCACTGACAGGGAGCGGAGAATAAATTGAGTTGATATTTCAGCTCAGATTTAATTTCCTGCTGAATAAGAAATAATAAAGTGTGAAATTTGCTATAGATTGTTATATTAGTGTGTTGTGAAGAAAGCAGTATGTTCTCTGCTACAGCAGAACTGCATGCATATATATATATATAGAAGTATTCACAGAGATAAATAAGCTTCACAGCCGGCTGGTTCAGTTGTGTGTTCAGTGATTCATCAAACTGTGGAGCTCTGAAATCACTGTTTCTTTGATCACTTGGAGACATTTCTATTTTTATAAGTTGAATCCTTATTATGTTCCTCCTGCTCGCTCGCTCTCTCCCCTCTCTCTTTCTCCTTCAGCCCAGTCGAGGCAGATGACCGCCCCCTCAGGGCCTGGTTCTGGTTCTGCTTCTGTTTTTTGAACGCCTTATGTAATGCCACTACATTTAAAAAACATTCCTACATATTTTACAACTGTAATCTTTATATTTTACTCATTCATGTCCATTTGTTTTAGGCAGTCATGACCAGGTTGTGTCTTTAGAGTTGTATATATCATTGTCATGTGATTAACATTAAATTAGAATTATAATAAATATTATAATTTAAATGTACACTTTATATCTAAATCTTTCATGCTGATTCCAGTATTTTTACACTCACTGTGTTTCAGTTGTGCTACTGTTGGTCCCACAGGTTAATGCTGTAAACAAATAAAGGTGTTTTGTATTCCAGTCTGTGTGGAGAGGGCTTTGAAACAATACTGACCTTATTACTGAACACACGGAAACATTGTAAATGAATAAGAATATCAGCAGCAAGCAGGACAGCATGTTGTCGTTGTCACACATTCAGGTGTGCAGCTTGTTTATTTATTAGATATTTTATTTATTTTTTGCAGCCTCTTTTATTGCTGCAGGCAGGTGAGGGAACACACTATAATGTAAGGTATTAAAGACATATGCAGCATGCACATTGTTCTATCCTCAGGAGGTCTGTGTTTTCTGCTAGAGGTCAACCCGGTTTCATTAAACCTTTTAACTCTTGCACTCAATCTCTTGACAGCACGTAGGGTGAACTGTCTGCCTTCACTGTGATTCGTCTGGCATGACATTCTGTGTCTAGTTTGCTTCAAAAGATGGAGAATGTCAGAGACAAGTGTAATACATATTCCAACCTTAAGCCATACATGTGTACCAGTATTTCACATGCACATACAAGAGCTTTTAAATAGTGTAGCGAGTCGAGGGAAGGCGCTGTGGCAGCTCCACGCCTCATGTTGTGGAAAACATTCATCTTATAACTACGTATTTGGAGTTGTACTGTAGTTTGTTACAAAGGGAGACGTCTGGAGCAAAGGCGGCTAATTATGGTATCTTGTGTTAGTGAACAGAGTGCGTGCATCCCAACAGCTGCCATGATGTTTTGCCTGTGTGCCATAATAGCTCCTGCTGTTGCTAATGGGGATGAGAGTGTCAACAGGCTTCAGCCCACAGATGCTGATAATTATTGTTCTGTGGTAGTGACTGGATCAGCACACACAAATACACTGACAGATACTAAACTTGTACATTCACATACTTTGATATATTCTCACACACACATACACACACTGGCATACAGCTACGCTCATGTGTAAAACGATTAATAGAAAGTAAGGACATGATTATTTTAGGCATAAACTCCTGTCACACATATTACAACTCCACTGACGCTGTCATTCTAGGTGGTACAAACAAATTAGTTTATTCTTCATGGTGGTTCTACATGGATAAGATGTACAGGTTGGATATATTTAGGTTTGTATGTATGGCAACCTCTAGTGGCCGTAGTAATAATGAGGGGCTGGAGGAGGTCTGGGTGGCTGGGGAAGGTGTGTGTGGCTGGAGGAGGTGTAGATGGTTGGAGAAGGTGTAGGTGGAGGAAAACTTCATCAATGCCCCAAAGAAAGACACAAGTAAACACAATACTGAATGTTTCTGAACACTGTCAAGCTTTCTCTATAGCAGTGCCCAAAAATTTTATCACTGGAGTAGTGGAGCCGTGTGGCGTCCTTACACACAGGTTTCTTCATGTTTACTAATCCTGCTTCTGCATGTGTGCTGAATAAAACATGTCTGCGAGCATGGAGGTGTCTCAAGGGGAGCAGGCATGGAGGAGAAAGACTGTCTCCAGTGCTTTTTTGATTGTTTTCTTTCTGTTTCATTCGGCGAGTGAAGATAGAAATGTTCAGATGCTTCAAGGATAACTTGAGACAAAAATGGTAAAAGGTTGTTTATCTTTCAAAGTGAGTGTTTCTGAAGTAGAGGAGAGTTTCTGAAGTCTTCTTTCACTGTTCTGACGAGGCTTGATTCATCTGGTATTTCAGCAGATAATAGGTGTTTCGTCATATTCAAGTTTTAATGTCATTACTTTTTGTCCTAGTTTGTGAATATCTTTTATTCAAATGTGCTAGAAACTTGATGTTTGTTTGCTTGAGAAAAAGTTTGAGTACTTAAGTTTGAGTTTTTCATAATTACAATTTCTGTTAAAAATGTTCTGTCTCGAACTGGAGCACCGACAGCGATCCGCCATCCCTCTTCTAAAAAGGACCTGTTTAAGTGTCAAGTCCAGAACGAAGAGTTTGTAGAGTAACAGATGAAAATGGGGGGCAGAGAGAGAGAGAGAGAGAGAGAGAGAGAGAGAGAGAGAGAGAGATGGTGTGGCAGATAATATCAGATGATCAGCTAGTAATTTGCAAATGCCAGTCTCACAAAATGTTGGAAATTGAGCACAAACTCTATGACCCATATAAAGCACGCTGACGTTTTACAGTCACTGGGTTGGGGAGGTCAGTCCACAAAAACAACTACTTCATTATCTTAATGCATGTGCTGGTGTAACGAAGTTTGTCCGGTTGGAAAAACAAATCTAACCCTTCAGAGCTTCGAAGGAAACGTCAAGAACTGAAATGTCACCTTTGCAAATAGCTAGCAAAAAGTCGCTATGTGGAATTGTGGATCACACAATTGGGAAAATCACTTCAGGAACCAGCTTCCACCTCCCAACTCTGTTAGCTCTGCAGCTCATAAACCAAAATACTGGACCTGCTGATGGCAGTGAATGAAAAATGAAGGGATCACGAATGTTAATCCAGCAGTTGTTGAGACATTTCACATTAAACCAACACACCTCAGTCAGTGGGATTCATCCTCTGAAGATGAATGTGTCGCCAGAATTAAATCCAATTTCATCCAATATTTGTCAAGATACTTCAGCCTGGGGATAAGAGCTCAGCTAGCATGGCTACGAGTGTGTGTCCCGACAACACCCCAGTGTACTGCAAACTGCCCCTCTGCCATGGCTAACAATGCTGCAGGTAGACATGTACCCCCACCAGCAGGAAGACGTTCCAAACTCTGGTCGGCTCTGGGAGCGTTCTTTCACTGACCTCGCTAGAATTCATCCCCAGAGCAGAAACAAGGGTGGGAACGAAGGGCAGAGGACATGTCGGGGTTACACTCCCTTCCACAGGTTGTCCATCACAGTTACGTTGACAGGTATGTGGTTCAGAGACAACATAGGCTTTTAAAGGGAGAGGTTAAATAATAAATTCTAGTTTCCTGTTCTGTCCGTGTCACCCTCTCTCCTCCTCACCCTACTCTCATATGATTTCATCCTTATTCAGCTTATTTTTTTATATTCATGTGCACGTCTTTGATGGTTTAATTCGTCTGCATGGCTCTGAAATCTGTCCCCGTACTTGAACCAATCACAGAGGAAGAACAGACAGAGAGACGCTGAGAGAAGGTAAACACTGTCAACCAAAGGCTACGGTGGCATTATAACGTTACATTTTAAGTGAAAGCTTGCAGTGCCATAAGCAGGTGGACATTTTTAACATTCAAACAATGTCCAGAACTATGATGTCTTCTTATTTTAAATGCCTCCATACTTGTCCAGCGGAGTAATTCAGGTGTTAACAAAAAGGAAAAGATTAAAACTTTTAGCATTTAAAGAAATGTCAAGGCTTCAAAGGCCAATGTGTCGTTTGAACCAAAATAGACAATTATATTTAAGTGGAGAAAGAAAGAAGAAAGAAAGAAGGAGGAAAAGGTTTCAGATCTTAACGTTCTTTCCAGTGGGTACATCGAGTACTACAATTTTGCGATACTTTACTTGAAGATTTCAATGCAGTGCTATACCTGCTGGTTACTATTAAGGTGACATTTCTCAACCTTTTGTAACTTAAGGCCCACTTCTGATGGTTGAAACATTTCAGACAACCACCTTCCCAAATAAATGAGAATAAGCCCCCAGAACATCCCGGGTGCTTTGTGTCTCTGGAGCTTCGATGGCTTTAGTCTCATTTGACAGGATTATTCAACACATTATGAATCCACATTTAAAGTATTTAGGCATTAACACTTTTCACTGGGTCGTCTCCAACATCACTCTTTCAGTTAAGAAAGGATCCATTTAGAGGGAACGTTCGCTAGCTAACAGCGGCAAAACAGGTTTGTCTCTAGAGAGATGTTTTCCATTCATCGGAATTTTTTAGCACATTTAGAGGTAAAAAATAACCAGCTTGGTAAATGACGCATAAAATGGAGGACACTAAAACAACAGGACCTTCACCCAGACCAAGGACCACGTATCTGATAACTGCCATTGAATCGAGTGATAACATGCAGCATCAGTAACAATAATCCCATTTAGCATTATTTGGTACTTGAGCACAGTTTGATACCAGTAAAGGAGTATGTTTACACTGTGGCATTGCTGAACACTTGCCCACCCCGTGTATGTTCAACAAGTTGCAGCCAAATTGCTAAACAAGACATAGACTTCACTACTGCCCTGTGAACAAATGATACCATAAACATGCCGAACACCAGCGTATTCTTCAGAAATCAGTTGGCAGCCTGTCAAATATTTGTAATTTGCAGTAAATGTGCTACAAAAAAAGAAGTTTTGACCCGTATTTACTATGCAATGTCTAGATGGAAAGACAGTTTCTTCTCACAATCATCTGTTTTGGTGGGTGACCAGAAGGGGAAAAGGACACGAGTAAAAGGGAGGGCTGGGAGTCAGTAGCAGGAGTTGTGCAGTGGCCTCACACTTGACAGTACAGACTTGTCAATAAGACGTTCCACATGATGCCGAGTGACAGCCAGCTGTGGATATATTTGGCACAGAAAACAACACCAGCAGAGTTTGGGCTGGGGTCAGGGCTGAACTTAATCTGAAACACAGCTGAATTGTTCGATGGATCTGGACGTCAAACTTAATGGTGTGTTGTCAAATTGGAGACTTTTGATGTGCAGCTCCAGGAAGTGACTGAGCTCCTAATAATGATGCACGGAGCAGGCCGAGAGCTGCCATCACTATCTGACGCATTTGAATAGGGCAACAAACTGATGGACATCTGCGTGTGGCCGAGAGAGGACAGAACAGCTCTCAAATAAATTGGTATGTATTAGCATCTCTCTACATCCCGACGCCTCACAGAGGGCAGAAACCACGTGGAGGGAGGAGAAACGGAGAGGAGGCTGAATCCTTTCCTCTGCTCCATTACAATGGTAATTAACAGCAGATAAGCAGTCTGACGGAACCCGTTCAGTCCGATTACACATGGTAATGGCCTCCACTCCCAGGGTGCTTCACTTATTATTCTTTTTTATCATATGCCTCTCAAAATGATAAAGAAACCTCATTTGTGATTTTACACAGTTTTCTGTCTTGGAATTTGATTCATCATTTAGGGAAAAGCCATAAAAATGTAAAGGGATTGACTCCCACCCACAAAGCATTTCACTGGGGAGATGATTACAGAGCAAGAAGAGCTGCTGTCTGTCTGGGGCTTTCTGGACATGACAGCAATAGACTTGGTACATAACTGCGTCACTGTTTTGTGTTTTACAGTCACAGTTGCTGAAGTCCCACACAGGACGGTACAGAGGCCTGATCCATCATCCGAAACAAGCTTCTGATATACATTCTAGGATATAGTCTTGTTTACTGAGTAATTTCTGTTTAAAATAGTCCCATTATTCCAAAAACTAGAGAAGAAAGTCTGCCAGTATAGTAATAATAAATCAGTCTGTCTCCAATTGAAAATAAAAATGGTTTTTATACTCTATCATGAACATATAAGACTAGCGCAGGCTGCTGCACTAAAATAAAAATAAAAATAAATATAATTAATAACAAAACAAGCTGTCAAATAAATCTGAGAGGGGAACTCCACAGGTTTCGACAAGGAAGAAGAATGCGTGGAATAAAATGCGTGGGCCTGTCCATAAGGTTTGACAATGCTATTGAGTGCATTGATAGTGCAATGATAAATATGTGGAGTACTCTTTCAACTCCAAGTCCACTTAGAGCTTGTTAGAGAGGTGTGATTGGAAGCTCTCGACAAACAATCTCAACATCTTGTCTGACCTGAAGTCTGATCACTATAAATCATCTACACTTTTTTGATTTTCGGATGTAGTTTTTCTACCATTCCAGGCAGCCATTGGTTTCCATTTATTCTTGTACTGCATGAAAATCAGCATGTGTTACTGCAGATTAGGTGCAGCTTGTTCTGAACAGCGTGACAATAATGGAAATACATGCAGACTAATGTCCTCACACAACTCAGGGTCAACTCAAATAATCGCTTGTAATGTATTTGTGGTTTGTAGTCGGTGTTCAAAACCACAGATTAAAACCACTCAAATAAAATAATTTGATGGGAAGGAGATTTTTCACAGTGTGACACGAGTCACATGACTTAACAGTGGGACTCCTAACCATGTCACTGTAATGGCTTGTGGGGCTTTTTTAATCCAGTAATGTTTCCTCATTTGATACAGTAATATGAAGGCTTTGTGTACTGAAAGATGTGTGGGTGTGTGTGCGTGTGATTGCACCGAGCACTAAGGTGCTTTACCTCACATGACTGCAATCAGGAAAAATGACTTGACGAAGTAGGCCATTCAGCAGCGTGATTTGGATACACAGAGGATTGTGGGGGGGGGGGGGGGGGGGGGGGCATGCCCCTTAAAAAAAAGGAAAAAA
>JAVQJL010095218.1:0-35986 GCA_036024295.1 Nannoperca obscura
AAGGTGATAAATCCTGTCAATTATACGAGTACAGCTGCTGCAGAGTTTCAGGAATACAAGATGTACCGTGGATTCATGAAGCTCCTGCTAACACACACACACACACACACACACACACACACACACTCTTCCTTCAGATTATAATGTAGATAAGTTCTTGGAAGTTCCTCAGCCATACCCCTGAGCAAGGCACTCCAACCCTGAATCCATCCATCTGGCTCAAACCAAACACTGTAGAGACTTGACTTGTGTTTTATATTACTTGCAAAATGCCCCCACATGCTGTAATTCAACCTGCTTTATGCTTCACAAGGTTTTTACTCACTTCTATTGATTCTAGAAATTAGCAAATGTTCAACAGTGACTTAACTGAAGCCTGCTCAAAAGAAGAAAAATGACTTTTGGTTCAGAAACTCTAAATTGCAGCTTAGAAGAAACATATAGAAGACTTTTTAACATATCACTACTCATTGTGTTCTTGATACTGCAAGTGCAATAACTGTATTTCATGCTAATACCACTGCTACATGCAGACCCCAGACACTTTTCACCACCCAGTTCCTTCCAGTTCAATGTTCATTTTCAATAATTAATTGCAACTTCCTTATCTTTTCAGTTAATTTCTGATTATTTGTGTCTCGGCGCACACTGTTGCTATTTGTTTTATATAAATATAATGCTGCATATATATATAAAGTGCCCTCTACCGTAGCTAAAACATGAGAAACGATGCCCTTCCAGTGGAAAAAACATGATGCACCACATGTAGCTGGTGCTCTAGTGGATGCTCATCATGTATGTAGTAATGTAGGTTTTAAAAGGAATAGTTTGACCCTTTGAGAAAAATAAATTTTCTTGCAGAGAGTTAGATGAGAATATTGATACCACTCTCATGTCTGTACAGTAAATATGAGGCTACAACCAGGACGCAGTTAGCTTAGCGTAGCACATGCTAAAAAAAACATCAAAAGTGTAAAAACAACAAGCTGCGGTTTTGCGAGGGGTTGTGTAGCGAACTGTTTCTTTCCTGTGAGCAGTGACTTCCTGGATGATAAATGCTTACAGATTCAAAAAGTTCCATTTAAAAAGAAAAAAAGTATCCTTCAACCAGCATGCTGTCAGGTTCGAGAGATTACTGCCAGATCATGTCATGATGTTCGGTTCGCTGAAAATTTACTTTTGGACGCAACTTCAATCCCAAATTATTGTAACCCCCTTGTAAAAAGTTGGGGGTTACAATAATTTGGGATTGAAGTTGCGTCCAAAAGTAAATTATTGTAACCCCCAACTTTTTATAAGGGGGTTCACATGAGAGGAAGAAAGACAAGAGTTCACTCACTCAGAATAATTTTATTTATTTTTCCTGTTGAATCCAAGACTATTTCTGTGGTTTATGGAAAGAATTTTGTTGCAGCATGTTGAAAACAACCTATTCATCTGTGTTAGTTTTCATATTGGTTTGATTTACAGGGCTTCATTAAACTCATAAACACTGAATATAATCTGCTCAGTGTGAGTTCAAAGCCACGCCAACAAAGGCAGGAAAAAAGAGAGTCGTGTTCTATCAGTGCAGTCGTGTTGGAATAAATAATAAGGAAACACTAAGGAACACGATGCCGTTGCTGCAAACATTTTATTGCATGGAGGCTCCAATAGATGCATAAAAACTGTCTGCAAACTCTTTAAATGGCAGAAACAAATGTGTGTAAATGCCTTCAGTCAATTTATTTGCCTACGTGTGTGTGTGTGTGTGTGTGTGTGTGTGTGTGTGTGCGCGCGTGTGCGTGTGCGTGTGTGTTGCAGTGGAGGAGACCCTGGTGCGGCTGGTGAACGGATCGGGTCCTCACGAAGGTCGCGTGGAGGTTTTCCACGAACGCCGCTGGGGGACGGTGTGCGACGATGTCTGGGATAAAAAGGATGGAGATGTGGTGTGTAGGATGCTGGGATACCAAGGAGCCACCGAGGTCCATAAGACCGGACGCTTCGGACAGGGTATGAGATGGTCAACACACACACACACACACACATACAAACTGTTACTGCACTCGTGCATTTTCCTTGTTTCTATTCATCTCTGCACATTGTGAATGTGTCTTTCACAGGGAATATTCGTTCCTTTCTTGTTATTGTCACATGATAAAGGAGAGTTTAAGGAAGTGTCTGTGGCTCAGGACATAGAGCAGGTCGTCCACTAATAGCACTGTTGGTTGTTTGCTCCTTCCATCCACTTGTCAAAGTGTTACTGAACCTCAAGGGGCTTTACACGGTCAGGCCAGGGTGTTGCATGGCATGCTGTTTGTATGCATGAGTGAATTAGAAGCACATTGTAAAGCTCTTTGGGCTAAAGCGCCTTTGATACAGTCTATTGTCTATTTTCCATTTAGCCTCATCATCCAAGATTTTATTCTCCCATGCTGTTGGAAAATTAAACCCTAAAGACAAAACAGTTTGCAAACATGAACACAGAAAAAACACTGATGTAATGGTAAAAAACATGCATGATGTTTATTGCCCCCTTTCATGCAGCAAAGACAAAGAGCAGACGATTTAAACAAGATCACAGACGATGATGTGAGCTGTTTGGTTCAGGTTATCTACAAGTTACAAGAGGAAACAGTTGTTAAAAGTGTCCTTACTTACAAATTGACTTTACGAACCTGCGTAGTTGCAAAGGTCAGAGAGTCCATGTGACATACGTTTTGCCACACGGCTCATCTCTGCAGGGCGGCTACAAGTGCGCCGACTGCACCTGAAGGCACCCGATGTAGTGTGCACAGAGCTGCAGATAAAAAACAAATAGAGGACAATTAAAGCTTTCTAGTTTCTGTCAGTTTGTGTAGATGAACAGAAACATTAAGCTCCCTGGAGAGTCGGACGTTCATCTAAAAACAGGGTCGCTTTGGGCAAATGTATCAGCCGTGTTAAAAGAATGCACAATGTCAACATGTTGTGGGTTAAATAAGTTCACCCGTGGTTTAACTACAGTGACAGTAATTCTGATGATACATGTGAAGGTGCTTTGAGTTCAGGCTTGATGGTCTGTTTGTGAAATAAAAATAATAACATCTCAATCACGGCAGGAAATCGATTCAGTTCACGCTGCCCACAGCACAAATTCATGGTGAGATTAACCGATGGAAGGATTCAGATTTTTACTGACTGCTGGTTTTCTGAGTGGTATTGCTTGAACTGTGCCCTAAAATGCTGCAGGGATTCATATCATGGTTTTATGGGGGAAAGTCATGTGAGCCAGATGTCGTCAAGAAAGAGTCTCAGAGGTCATATCCATCTCCCCCTTTCTCTCTCTCTCGCCCTCTCTCCATTTTATTTCATTCACCAAGTCAGCCTTACATCATGCGGAGTCTCCGTCCAGGCACAGTTGTTACCAACAAGTCTGGAAAAACTGGAGGAAAACATACCTTTGTTCCAGGGGACGACCTCCAGACAACAGCAGTGATTAACATCACGGCTGGATTCAATTTAAAACAATCTGGAATTCAAATATATCTTTTCAGATGAGTCACCTACCTTTTTGATATATATTTTTTTGCTTCACATCTTTTTATGTCTTTTTAAAGCATTTCTCAGACCCAGATTTGACAGGAGAAAACACTCTGTACCACCAACATGACCAAATCTGAAAGCCATTAACTTGTCTTGTCTTGTTATTTTCCCCATGAATTATTTATTTGTACTAAGCAACTTATATTTTCTCTCGTACACTTACACTGGGTGCAATATGGGATTCAAGACACTGCTCTAGCAGCGTTTTGGGAAATCAAGATGCCTTATTATGTTTTTGATATTAGTTTCTAAATCTTTTGCTTAAATTTGACTTTTAACCATGTTATCAAGATATTTTTAAACTTGCTTGAGTTGATGTCGTTTCTTCACTGCTGAACTTTGTGGTGGAAGAAGTATTCAGATCCTCGACTGAAGTAAAAGTACTAACACCACACACGAAGTAAAAGTCCTCCGTTCAAAACCTTACTCAAGTAAAGGTTTGTAAGTATTATCAGCAAAATCTTCTTACAGCATTTGGTCCTTCTCAGTGTTCTCCTCTTTTATATGATGTTTCTGGATTTCTGGATTAATATCTGTAATAACAAAGGAACACATAATCCTTCAGTTCATCAATTCTAATTCAAAGATCATCAAATTTGGAGATACATGCTTTTCACTGGACAGTACAGGGATGGAAATTGTGATCTGAAAAGTGACTAAAGCGACCAGTCATTTTGTGGTGGATTAAAAACTACAATATTTGCCATTACATGCATTTGAGATGTAGTGAAGTATAAAGTAGCATAACTCAAATGCTCAAGTACAGAACAAGTACCTTAAGTGTGTACTGAAGTACAATACTTGAGTAAATGTACTTTGTTACAGTCCACCTCTGGTCATATGTCTCCTCTGTCCGAAACATTTCCAGCTCAGATGTTACAGATGAACTTCAGGGAAATTAAATTGTAGCTTTCTGTGTTTAGGTGACAATCATCTCTGTCGCCCGTGACTAGAAACACAAGAACAGAGTTTGTCTGACCTTGTAATCAGTGAGGAGACACAGACCTCAGCCCTCGAGCAGAATCAGATACCGATTAGAAAAAGTGGTCTTTAACTGAATCCAGGGACGACTGCTTTTCTGCACATTCGGTTGTTTTCTGTCAGCATTTTGCCTCATTTTGCCTTTTAATCCATCATATCTCTCTGAGACCGAGTGACTCTTTTCCTTCATATTCCACATAGTGTTTTCGACAATCCAACACTTATTTATATCGACGCGGCATCATTGTGCGGCGAGCGGACGGACCTCCAGCCTGCAAGCGGAGCTGTGAGAATGCGCTGCGATCCAGAGTAAACGGTGTAAAGCTCCGTGTCCATTAAAGCAAACCCTGAGAAGGCACAGCAGCAGAACAGCTGGGGCTCGTGTACTCCCCGGTGCATCCCTCGTTTCCATCCTGTGCACGCCTGCGTGGCGACACGTGCGACTCGCTGGTGTTTCATGCAGCTTTGAAGATGTCAGATCTGCAGCCAGTTTCTCTTTCGTACGTCAGGCAGTCTCAATGAGATCAGGATCAGTTTTTTACATCAGAATAAAATGTACGCATAGACAAACACACAAAGGTCCTTATTCTCATATTTTAAATGCTCTAAAGGTTTTCATTTCAAATATCTTTGACTTTGCAGTAAAGCTTAAGGTAGAGTGTGCTGAGACTTTGCATTTTGATTGCTATCGTTAGATATATAGATCAATGCTGTACAGTGCATCGCCCTTCTATCCATTAAAGACCACCTGGCCTTTTCTCAGACCTGTGATATACAGAGCAGGAGCTGCAACACCTGGGTTTCCTTTGCCTTCAGTATCGACTAATGAACTTTGCATCCTCTTGGTCCGGGCCTTGTTTGTTCCTGGTTAGTTAATAAAGTCGGGCATGCTGTTCCACAGATCACAAACAGTAATGATTCTGCAGTTGGCCTCGGTGGGGCGATAATTCCCTCTTCAGTTGTCTTGATCTCGACAGCACCTTGAACATTTTGCCAGTAGCAGTTGAACAACTTGCGAAAGTTTGAGCCGGCTGGCCTGAAGCTGAACTGGTGCTTATGATTACACTTTCTCTGTTTTCATGTGATTTGTATCTCCCTCGTCTGTGACTTTATCAGTGTGATGTTTGTTAAATTACCGGCATATTGTTTGTTTGCCTTCTCCCTACAGCCGAGTGGTTAACGTTTATTTGTTTAATTGTTATTTGATTTGGAGCAGAGATGCTGCTTGTAGATTCATTACTCACCCATTTTGTTCGACATCCAACCAAATGTTACTCGCTCTCGCTCTTATTCCCTCACAGCTGAGTAGCGTCTCCTCCGAACATCTAAAACTGTTGCAAAACAGGGACTTTCTGAAACCCTCCAGTGATTCTGCTTTTACAAACAGGAACTAAGGTTTATAGCGAAGACAATTCTGCCAAAAGCTCTGGTTAACAGCTGGAACTGTGTGTTTTATTAGCGGATACAATATCATCTGATCACCAGTTCTGTGGGGAAGCACCGGGAGCACGTGCTGTCTCAATCAGACGACTCATACGCCCACATTTCTAATAACTGGATTTTCTTTAAACTGGATTTATCTAATTTATGTCTAATAACGTTTAACCTTCTTATAGCTGTTTTGGGCAAAAACCAGAGTAACAACTGATGAATCTACAACTAGTTCATGTAAGAAGATAAGAAGAACACAACACCTTCTGACATGAGGACAACGCAGCTTTGTTACTTTGGTAATGATGTGGGAAAGATTCTGCTTCCTACATCCCAAAAAACAAGCAATAACATGTCAGAATCATTCAGTTGGTTCAGGTTGGTTTTATAGATATATGACCTCTGTAGTTTAGAACGTATAAACTATGTGTGGTACTCGCAGCTGCTGATTAAACTCCCAGGCAGCTGCTGCCAACGTGTTCATGCTCTTTAGATGCAGTTGCATCATTTGGCCTGCGGACATAAACGAGAGGGAACGTGCTGCATGAGCGAGCCATCAGAGGGAACGCTGGACTGCTGGTGTTGGAGTCCAGATGGGATTTGTTTTTATTGTTCCAATTAAATTCTGTGAATTATAATTTGGCTACACTATTGATCTTTATAATGATGAAGAAAACTTAGGAAGTGACTTTTTATTTTATTTTTTTGTTTTCACTGCATTCCACATTCTTTTCAAAATCTGTTTTTTGTCCCTCTCACTTTTATATTTATTTTCTTACTAAAGTCTGATCATTGTTGTCTCGCTGTCGAGCCACCACAGTCCAAATCAGAGCAGATCTGAGCTGTGACAACGTGTGTGTCACTGATGCCCTGGGTTTTGCCTCTCAGGCTACATACAGGCTGCCCAATCTTATTGAATCAGAAATCAGTTTATTGCCATGTTGGTATTTTGGTGCGTGAGGATCCCAATAAGCATTGTAAGAGAAAAAACAACTGCTGCAAAAGTCCAGAATCATTCATGTAAAATAGATATATGTCAAATATATCTGTCTTAAAATTAAAAGAGATGTTGAGTGTTTAAAACACAGAGGAATTAATGTACATTTTTCTGGGTTACAAATATAATTGAATCTATATATTAATGTGCAGTTAATATTGTCCTAAAAAGATTCCAGATTTGAAATTAATCAGTCAAAGTAACATTACAAAAACATTTTTAATGTGCAAAAAGACAATAATAGTAATGGCAGAGTCCACACAGTTCACAAATTGTTCCTACATTTCAAAAATCAAATATAATACACTCCTTCTCCTTTCTGTGCAGGTGTCGGTCTTATCTGGATGGATGACGTGGCGTGCACAGGGACTGAAGACACCATCCACCAGTGTAATTTTCCTGGCTGGGGCAAAACCAACTGCGGCCACGTGGAGGATGCTGGTGTGACCTGCGCCGTCTAAACCTTTCTGATCCCGACACTGCTGCAGCGGCCGAGCACCTCCTTAAACGGTGCCTTAAACTTTCAAGAAGCTACAAGGCGCACAACGTCCTACCATTGCCACAGGTGTCACGTTAGCAATACGTTGTGTTTTTTTTTACCTGCGAAAAAGTTCCAGCATCGTGTGACAAATATCCGCGTTGTGCATTAAGTAAATCTACAGCTTCTTTTTTTTTTTACGAAGTTCATGATTAAACACGTGATCATTTTAGCTACAAGACTGAATCGTGAAAGCAAAGAAAATGCACACATATTCAAACTCTGAGGATTCCTATGAGCTGGTACACGGGGATGATCGCACGGCAGGACTCTCCACCAGGACTGCTTCATCAGACTGAATTATAGAGTCTTCAATGAAGGTCAAAGGTCAGCTTTTAGGTGTTGGGTCCATTCGCCCTCAGCGGCTCGTCTGGGCTTCATGTTGCTGAGGAGCTGAAATGGCACATAAAGAAACTGACGAGACTGACGAGACATTGACAAACAAATGTTTTTTTAATTTACAGGCAGCTGCTCTTCACAGTGTTATTATAGGAATGGCTTTTGAGTGATGCTAAACATACACAGTGTTGCCTTATTATGTATCATGTAGCGTCATCTGGTAAGACATCGTTTGATGATTTGCAGGTCAAAAGCTGACAACAAATTCAGAGTTAAAACTGGATGAAATTTAGGCTCAAATTCAAAAGAAAAGACTGTATCGCATCGACTGCATGCATGATACAAACAGAATTGGCTCCACAGCGCTACCAAAAATGGTCAAAACTTCCAGGTGTTTTTTTATTTTTATTTCTTCTAATTAATATCTTCTCATCAACCGAATCTCCAGCCACAACAGGAAGATTTCAGTCTATAAAAAACAAAAAGCTCTGATAGAGCCATTGTATGTCACCTGCTCAGATATTTTAGCAGGTGGAAACCAAAACGGAGCTGAAAGGAGTGTTTATTGGACAGAATAAGGAACAGTAATCACGACAACTTTATGAGGAGATAATATATTTTAGGGCTGGATGTTTTTCAGCTTGTTGTGAAGTTCTTCTGCCACCAAGTGACACAAAAATCTATTATTTCAGCTTGTTAACAGAGTTTTAACCTCGACATCTAGACGTCCTTTAACCTGCAAATCATTAAATCAGTGTTTACAGTGTGCTATGTAGTTCTTTTAAAAACAAAAGATAAAAAAACATGCAACTAACAAAGATTTTTTAAAAGGTTATCAGTACTGCAGCAGACAGATGAAGCGATTATGAAAAAGAGAGAACAGATGAGTATAAACAGATGGATGCATGGACGCCTGCCCTGTACGATTTACAACAGTCAGCCTGTCAGTGTTAACTGCCAAATGTTGGCTTGTTTCAGCATTAACACAAATGTGTATGCACACACACACACACACACACACACACACCAAACCAGCCATAAGAGGAAAGCTTGTTCTGAGTTTTATGCCTCTCTCAGGGGGCTTTAATCTTTAAGGTTGCCTTAAAATCCAAAAAGGCTGGTACCTCCTGAGTGGACACGCGCACGTCAGACATAGAGGGTGGAATGAAGTATATGCAGGAATCTGTCTCTTTGCCCCGACATGTTTTATATTTGACGAGGGACCTTAAAATGTGCCCCCCCCCAGGAGCAGTCCCCTCTGCTCCTACATTCTGCAGTGAAATCCGTCTGTGTACACTCTCCTAGTTCAAGCAAATCAAGAATTATCTGGTTGTTTTCTTTTCATGAAAAGGAATCTGCACACATGATGTCCATTTGAGAGTTTGTGTCCATGTAAGGGGGGGGGGGGGGTTGGATATGAATTGGACTTTTCAAGACGTGCAACCAGAAATGACTCTCTACCTCATGTTCAAGTGCCTTGGTGTTTGTCGAGGGTTTCTGTTTTAAACCGCGACTCTGCCACAGAAGAAGCCTAATTGAAGGAGGAAAAGGGGAAAGGGAGTCTGGGAAAAGGGAAAAGGAGGTGAGAAACCAGACTCAATAGACTCGATGTGTCTCAAAAGACACTATAGCAACACAAAAAGGGAATTGTGGGTGGGTAGCATGCTTCTCTTGTACATTTTTCTTTTTAAGCTGATTGGATGTCACTCAGTAGCTTCACTTCAGAAAGCTCTGAACATTTTGTGCACTTGTATGACCACATAACCTTTTGCCCTTTTGGCAAAAACACAATTGAATACATTCCAAACATTATCAGAGCTGATAGTGAACTTCTTTGGCCGACCAGGAAGCAAGTTTTTTATCTTGTTCATTTTCATTTGTTCATCTTTAATGCTGAAGATTTTTTCACACAGTTTTATAAAAGTAAAAATACTTAAATATTTCTTACTGTATCCCAGTTGTATCTTGCTTATTATTATAAAGCTGAAATGATTGGTCTATTAATCGATTAGCAATTAGCCACAATTTAGTATTGTTTTATTTGTCCAACAAAACACCTCATTTCTTTTCAGTGCAGTAAGCGATAAAACAAAATACAACGTGAAATACAGCAGCAGAACCTCTTCACCACCTTAACAAAAAAGAAAGGGTTTACTGACGCCACCTTAAAGGGTTTAGAAATCAGATGATGGGTCTTTTACTGCTTCTGTATGACACCGTAATGCAAATATCATTCAGGCGTGTCTCGTTAGTCTCCAGGTGAATGTGACCTGGTAGCCTACAAAGTACAAATCAAAGGTGGAACAGTAATAGGAACATAAAGCACTAAATAAACCTTTAATATACTTCATGGCCAGTAGTTTCTTTTTAGCCACGAGCTGGTTACACTTATGGAACAAATTAGACCTTTACAAGAATGCAGAGCTGTATTCTTTCCAGCGAACGTGTGCACGGCTGAGTGTAACACTCAGCATGTATCTGACAGAGCGACTGAGTGGTAGCCAGGCCTTTTGTGTGTCTGCTCCTGATGACTCTCATTCATCTTGCAGAGGCGTCACATTCAGCACTTTGGCTGCAGAGTTATTACTTAAAGCTCTGCCTTTCTAATCCAGCAGCCAAAGATAACAGCCAGGCCTCCTTCTTCTATATATATAAATTCACTCTGCTTATTTCTCAGTCCCTCTTCTTTTCTTTTGTTAAATAACAACCATGTTTTGACGGAAGAAGCAAGCAACATTTTTGTGTTTGAAATTCCTGGGAAGGATTTTGTTTTTCCTTACAGTTGCTTCAGAGGAATTTGTATGGTGAAATTAGCGCATATCAATCACATATCAGAACTTTATGGGCACAGTTCAACATATGCAACAGAAAACATATGCGATGCCAGCGTCCCGTCCAGCTAAATGTGTTTTGACTGATGTTCCTTCTTGGCTGAAGTTGCAGCTGTTGTGATGAGATTTCCTGATTGGTTAGAGGCTCCTAAATGCTTCCGCCTCATTGGGGTCCAACAACTCAAATACTTTGACTTGTAACGCAGCATCATGAAAATGAGTGACCACTTAAAAGTGTTTTTTGTATTTTTTTTATGTATACTTGGTTGTACAAAAGCCTTACTATGCTACTTTTTTATTACATTGTGCTGGTCATAACACATATAAGGGCTTTGGAGTTAACAACATACATGCTAAACTAACCTAAATGAAACATGATTATGTCAAGGAAATACTTGATACAGTGCTTCACGTTTACTTAAAGAAATACACTTTTTACTTTACGTTCTGTTGATTTGTACCACTAAAATGCTGTATATGCACTGCTGAAATAATAAAAGGTAGATTTGTTTAAACAGGTGAACTTTGTTATTCCGCTGCACAACGTTGCAACATGTATGTGCCTTAAATGACAGCTGTGATTACAAGTATGAGTGTTTCCACATGTGAGGTGGATGTAGAAGTGATTGGCTGAAAAATCACCTGATGTCAGACACACATGGCCGACGCTCAGAACAAAGACTGTGGAGCCGGTTTCACTCGGGTCGACATGGTTTCACTTATCCTCCAGGAAGGTAAGACGTTATTCCTTTTTATTTGATACAGTCAGATGTAAAGGTACACAAGTGGAACTGCTTTCAACACATACAGTATGTAGATGGTTGGATAGATAGGTAGATGGTGGATTATTTGATAATATCCAATTCTAGAAATACTAATTTTCTTTGCTGTTGGTTTTGTAATATAATAATCTAATATATAATATCACTGTATGCAGGGAAAGATTAACTGTGAAAGTAAACCCCATTTTGAGGCTGTTATTTCAATATATCATATTTGGGATATTTAAAGCCATCGTCCAGAATGTTTGTGTGATTTATATCATTTTTACGTTTCTTTATTAAAATGAATGGTGGTGGTTTATGGCAGCATTCAACTATTCATCTCAGTTTCCCTGGGTCAGACTCCAGAGAGTCTGTAAACCTGCATTTCTTTGGCCACTTGGGGGCAGCACAACTGGCTGTGAACACAACATTGACATCACTTTATACATGGTTGATAAGGCGAACTTGTCAACAAATAGTTGCTCATTTACACATTGAGCAGACGCCAAGAAGCATCGTCACTCATTCGGAGACGTGTTTGTACGAATATTCACTATTCTTTTTGGCTCGGTTTTTGGTCTCCACCAACTCCTGACAGAAACATCTGGCTCTCTAGCTGGTGTAAGTGTAACACTTATGTAGTGTCCACAGTATGTACAATACTTTCAGCTAAGAACACCACAATAAAACGCTTCGTCATTGGTTCGTGTGAAACACCTGACAGTGACGATGGCAAAGAAATTATGATTCATGAGAGTCCAGTCATAAATTCAATTTAATACTTACTATTGAGTATTTATTATGTAGGGACGTAGTGAACCAGAGTGGTTTTGTTCAAAGCTTTTGTCTTTCAGCAGGGGCCGACCACAAACACCCTCCAGGACCCTTGCATGAGTCTTCACATGTCAGGATGTGTTATTTCTCGCTGTGATTCTACACATGACACATTCAAATATTTTCTACAGGGCCCTGGAGGCTTCAACCTCTAAGAACCACATCCAGAGATCTGAGGCACGAAATTTGCCAAAACACTGGTCCAGTTTCTTTGCACTGACCACCACAAAATAAAGAAGAGCAAGACAACAGAGGCTGCAGTGTCTCCTCGACATCAGCTCCGTATGAAGCGGCTGCCATCCCTCCCTTCTCTTCATCCCATCATTTGTTTTTGTGGTCACTGGCCCCCGACTGTGGTTTGTACATGCAGGGGAGTTTCGGAGAGATGCTGCACATTTGCACAACAGCAACATGTCTTTCATGAGTTGTAGCTGTGCAGGATTCAAGCCAGATTCTCACCAGTGAAAACCAAAACCAGAGAGACAGAAATCCAATTTATCTGTGAATCTTGACACGTGAATCGTGGGTGGTCCTGCACTACAAGTGTGAGGGGAAAAAAACACTATTAAAGAAAATTTGGGATTTAAATGTATTAAAAATTTAAGTGAGTTGAATTTAGTCTAAGAATGTGGACTCTGAAAACATAATTTTATTTGTTTTTATTGATCATTATAAATACATGTTTTGTCCCATTTGTGAGCAAAACATCTGGTTTTGTCTGCATGAAATTTACACAGGAACAAGTTTGGTTTGTATCTGCATTAAAAAATAAAACTGGACTTCATCTTCTTTTTACTGCTATTTTAATTTTGTACATGTTTAGTTTCAGAGATTGTCTTCGATTTGTCGGTTGTCGGTTGTTATTTTCAGAGTTCCTTCTGGACCTCAGAGACAGACGTTGTGAAAACAATCCCAGCTGGTTTCATTTGCTGAAAGGCTCATGTGAAATGACTGAAAGGTCCAAAACAGCTAAATGCACCTTGTGGTGAGATTGTTTTCTCACCTGCTGTCTCCAAGGTCAAGAATGATCTTTTAACCTCAATTATTAAGCCAACATAGGCAAGAAATCCTCAAAGTGCTCAGAAACAAATGGAACTTTAATCATCTACAATTAAGTGACAACTGGGCAAACTTGTGATATGATCAAAAGCTCCAGAAAAGCTACTAAATCTTGCTTTTAAAGAGACGTGCCAGGAGTTAGAGTGCTGAGAGGAAGACATATTGTATTTATACAAAGAAGCATGTAACATCATGAACAGCGCACATGACACCGACTTACAGGCACAGAAACACAGGGACCAAATAAGAGGAGTCGACTCGCACTACAGTCCTCTTATTTGTGTATTTAAATCATTGCATGAAATGATGTGGTTGTTTTTCACTTGATCATGACAGAAAGCATCTTCCTCTTTTTCACTCTGGCTGTTTCTCTGCGGTCTGGCCGAAGGGTGACCCCGTCCTTATTCATTAAAGCGCACCACAACATGTGGCAGCAGAGCCCACAAACATGAGCTCATTTCCCTTCAGGGTAACGAGGAAGCAACAGTCCCAGTCTTTCCCATTCTTTTTCATCTGTCATCCGACGACATTCCTACTCCTCTTCCTCATAATGAAATGGTTATCACTCCACCATTCTGTTGTGTGCTCCAGCAGTCCAAAATTGTTTAATTTGTTATGTTTTATTATTTTATTGTGAATTGAGTACCCTTCTATGTGTCTATCAAATATAATGTATTGTTCAAAATTGTTAAAATCCTTGATATACAATATTAATATATTTTGCAGCCAGCTCGCAATCTTCTACCATAATATTCCCTATTTTTGTGAGGTGACTGACCTCAGCTGGTGAAAAGCTGTATTACAAGCGTAAAAGAGTTTGAAATGATTTTAGGGCAGCGCTGCGTCCTCTTTATATTCGCAGAATGACATTTACACTCCTTAAAGTGTGTTAAAACACAGAAACCGGCATGTAGTTTACAGTCTGCTGCTGTCATTTCAAACGCAAACGACATGCGTCCAGTTTGTTCCTCTGCGGCCTCCGTACAGCCTGGTGTGACACCGGAAGTAGTTTGAATGTTCGGCGCGTTTTAGCTGCAGAAGTTTTGTTACAACAGTGAAAGAAAAGCGCAGGTAACGTTGCATTTTTTGACTAAACGATTAACCTCTCGGACTCAACACAATACAGACTTAAATCAGACTGTCTCCGTATTAACACCAGTAACCTTTCAAATATGTTAGCTAGTATTAGAGCTTAACTGCGGTTCATTTTAGCTGTCTTGACGTTAAATTTGGTCGCTAACGATACTGTGCCCCTGCCATCGGCTAAATGTTCACTAAACAATGTTATATTGTTGATAAAGAAGTATAATAGTTTGAGACGTTTTTCATTTAAAGTGCCACTCATTGTGCAGCTGTCAAACACTGACACAATTTCTCTAAAATCTGAGAGAGTCTTTGAAGGCCATTTTGCCAGCCGCCATTCAAAAATTGGCATTTTATTGTCGTTTTACGTAGTCAGATAGAAAGATAAATGTATACATATTAAACATGATATACTTATGATTGTAATTCGGCTTGAATGACACACATCAGATAGTACAAGTCTGCCAATCAGTCCCATTGACCTCATTTAGACTCAATAGTGTCAATAGTGTTTGGGTCATTAGACTCTGTTTTCTCATGTTAACTATTTGGTTTCTTTGTTTTCCGGGGTCAGAATGGCCTCCCCTGTCACAAGCAATGACGAGGGCGTGTTCAAGACCCCTAAAACCGTCCGAGTGAGGGGCGTTGGAAGCAGTGGAGGGACCCCGATCACCATCCCGGCATCCCCCTTCATGAAGAAGTTGGGCTGTGGGACTGGAGTCAACGTTTACCTCATGAACAGGTTTGTTGTGTTGTATTTATTTATCATATTGCTAGTGAATAGAAGTGGTTCATCGCCTTGCATTGTGAATATTGTGGGAATAGGAGGAATTCCTTAAATTAAAAAAATATATGTTGCTTAGTTTATTGTGGATGACAGAGGAGAGTCTTAATTAAGTCATGAATGAAGATCAAGTCATGATCATATATATATATATATATGAAATATGTGCATTAAAATACAAATAATAGCTTGAAGTTTACCTTGACTTTGTAAATCCCCCTTCGGTAATAACTAATAAGAACACTGTTCAGTAGGGATGTTTTACGAGCTGCTGCGTGGAAAAGATTTCACGTCTGTGTATAAATAATGTAAAAGCCAACCACGCTAATGTGTATATGTTGTTGATCAAATGTTAATCCTAGAATGGGGAAGTTGAACGCGTCTCCGTGGGCTGTGAAGAAGATAAACAGCAGGTGTGCAACCAAACAGGTGGAGGTTTACCAGAAGCGCCTGAATGAGGAGGCAGAGGTCCTGAAGGGAATCCATCACCCAAACATTGTTGGTGAGACACGACAGCAGCTTCACATCATGTGATGTGACTCTTTACACACCTGGTGATATATTCTCCAGAGAATAATGCAGAGATGAATCATTTTAAGCTTCTTGGTGTGACTTGTTAAATAGACATTTTATTCGGTGGCCCTGAGAGCTCAGTGCACGGCAACAGTCTGAGTTGTCTGTGCTACTTGCAGCGTTTCCGTGTTTGGTTGTTTCCTCTATTCACATTTTTATTGTATGTGTTGGCAAGTTGCTGGAGATGTTTCCTTAACTTGCTTGTGTTTTGAATGCATTTTCTTAACCTGCAGTGCGATGAGGTCTCAGGGCCATCATCATTTCACATTACACATCCTGCAGAGTCCCCGCTGATAATTACATTTATAAAGGCCGCTTAACATTTACTCCTTAATTCACCATCAACTTCTTGTTCATCTTTTTATTTTATTTTAACACATGCGGGAAAATAAAACCCAACACATGGTTACGTTGCTTGTCACCTGCTAAAGATCCAGGTTGAGTGGACAAATGTGGCAGTAAATGCTGGAGTGGTAAAGGCTTGTCCATGACTTGTTACTCGGCTGATTTTAAGTTCCCACCAACACATCAATCTGGTGGTGACTGGTGTTATACTATAACATCCCATTTTACATTCAGTCATAATCAGTTTCGGTACAATACTGTGTGAGATTCTTGGTTTGTTCATTCTGTGTCCTTATCCCAACACCAAGGGTTTCGTGCCTTCACGACGGCGAAAGATGGATCAAAGTGTCTGGCCATGGAGTACGGAGGAGAGCAGTCCCTCAACGACCTGATAGAGAAGAGGCGGGAGGACGGCCTGAAGGCTTTCCCCGCTGCCAGCATAGAAAAAGTAGCTCTGCATGTTGCTCGCGGCCTTCAGGTAAACCGGGAACGTGTCAGAGGCAGTTACAACTGGAGAACTTCACACCCATGAAATGTGACTTCGTAATGTACACATGCTCTTTTTATTTCTGTCTTTTAATCTTAATCTTACCTGAAGAAGAGGACGTTTTTCTCACAGAAATTTTAATTTGTATATACATTGAATAGTTGTATTTTCTGTCTTGCTGTTGGTTTCTTGAGTTATGAGTCAAGAAGAATAAGTTAAGGATTCATATCCATAATATGATTTTAATACAAAACAAATATGTCCATGGGAACCCACAGAAAACCCCCTCACGACATCAGTGGTTCATATTTGTCTCCTCAACGTCGGCCATCTTTTTAATTTAATTAGTGAAGTGAACAAAGTGAACACAGCAGGGCTTTGTTAAGCCGTGAGCATCGGGAATGTTTTGTTTCTCTCTACAGTATCTTCACAACGAGAAGAAGCTGCTGCACGGCGACATCAAGTCCTGTAATGTCGTCATCAAGGGCGACTTCGAGACCGTCAAGATCTGCGACGTGGGTGTGTCTCTGCAGCTGGACGAGAACATGAGAGGTAACCATTGTGACTATGTGTTCATGATGAAACTCAACCAAGTCACCTCTGAGGTGAACGTGCAGAATATAAAACATAATGTGGGGAAAGGGCTCCAGAAGAATTTCTATGTGAAAATTATCCGTTTCAGAAACAAAAAAACATTTTGTTGCTGTATCTATGTTTTTATTTACTTCAGTCATGTTGACAGAATACCGGATGAAGTCCCGGTAGAGATGTTAGTCCGTTTTATTTAGTATACAGTGTTTATTTTTATAGGGAAGTTATCATGAACCAGTGGCACACACCACAGCATGTATAACCTAAGATAATTTGCAATGCCCGTCGTTAGATTAATCCACAGCTGAAAATAGTCCCCAACACTCCAGTTTCAGCAACGTTTGATTAAAAACTACAGTTCCCACAGTGCTAAACAGCAGCGATTTGATTACATATCATATTTATATATTAGGTTTTTAATTGTAAATAACTGTTTGTCACACGTTCCTGAAACATTTGTGTTCTCAGTGTTGGGGTCTATTTTCAGCGGTGGATTAATAAGCGCCAATGAGTAACTCCAAGCAGTGAAACGCCTCCAAATAAAATAGAGCCTGTGTTCATGGTCGCCCGCTCATCAATGTGCTTTTAATAGTTTCTGGACAACAACTGTGGTCTATACCACAGGAGTAAGTTACTGTATACACAGACAAAACATGGTAACAGGATCACTTTACTGGTGGTTTTGGTTTCTGTAGCACTTTGTTTCTGTGCAGGATCATAACTTCAGTCTCTCGGGTGTCGACTCTTCTCATTCGTACACGTCGTACGTTTTGAGTTTTATTCAATCTAATTGCAAACGTCTTTGTCGTTGCAACAACACGAGCTTTGCAGAAACAGACACATTTAGTTTTGTTTTTGTCATCCAGACTAATTTGAGTTTTTCTTCATCCGTCCTCAGTGTCGGACCCAAAGGCGGAGTACATCGGCACAGAGCCGTGGAAGCCCAAGGAGGCTCTGGATGAGGGAGGAGAGATCAGCGACACGGCCGACGTCTTTGCCTTCGGCCTCACTCTGTGGGAGATGATGACGCTGACCATGCCTCACCTGGAGATGCTGGAGGACGGCGGCGACGAGGATGATGAAGGTGAGACGCTCTGCGGCCTCGGGAATTTACACCCGCTCGTAATGTTTTCTGACCGCAGCAACTCCCGGTCACCCCGAGTTACACCTCGTGTCCACAGGATCTGGCTGCTTTGTATTTATGCTGCAGCTCAGTTCTGTTCTGCACATTGGATACACACTTCATCTGCAGCTGACTTAAATACAAAGATCTGATGCTGCAAGGACGTGTTTTTATACTGTCTCTGGGGGGGTCGCATAAAAGAGGAATAATACATTTACCTTTTTATAGAGGTGATAACTCCAAATCCTGACACGTCAGTGAAAAGACGGTGTTGTGTGATATAGTACACTACTATAGCACTTTATCTTAAAGCAAGTGTCACTTTGGTTTGTTTCATTAGTGGTTTCATTCAGGAGAGAGGTGGAAAATGTTTGTTCCCAGACAGTTTTAGATTTTATCTTCAATATTCCTCTTTGCTGTTCTTCAGTCACCGATGCTGTAGGAATAAAAGATTTCGGTACTTGGGTTGATATTTTTCTATTTTACAACCCCCACCAGATATTTCAAAATGAGTGTTTCACAACTGTCTGAATTAATGGTTGATCATCTTCTGTATATACTGTGTCTCTGTGGCCAGATTATATCTAATCATGTTTTAATGAGCAGCAGCTGGTCTTTCACACGAAAAACACGAATTTCTCTTTGGTTAAACGGATCACAAATCCTGCTAGCAGTAAGCTCATAAACTGAGATTGTGTCACAACAGATTAACGTCCTGATGTTCTGCTACACGCAGCTTCATCCACAGCAGAGTTACTGTTTAAAAACTGTTTTCATTTCAGAGGACTCGATGGAGGAGAGTTTCGACGAGGACGCCTACTACGAGAAGTTGGGGACGAGGCCGGCGCTGGACGCAGAGGCGCTGGGCAGCTCCTACCGGAGGATGGTGGAGCTCTTCTATCTCTGCACAGAGGAAGAGCCCAAGAAGAGACCCTCAGCCGGCCAGATCGTCCAGGCCTTAGAGGGCAACGCCCCGCTGGATACAACATCCGGTGAGGTGATAGTGATCCAATGATGCGCACGACATTTTGATCTTAGAGATTGAATCCTGGCTAGTTTATCCTATTTGTTTGTTTTGGAGTTTTTGCACCAATTTAAAAGCTCCAGGAAATCTAAACGTTGAGGATTGAGCCTAAACTGTAGAAACACTTCAGTCTGCTGAAAGTATCAGCAGTGATCTCTAAACTGGAGAAAAATCTTTCTGTTGTCTGTGTTTTTTCATGTTTGTCGACTTTTATAGTGTGAATGTTTTTACTTTCTTCACTCTTCTGGAAGTTACTTGCGTATGTTTCTGCACTTCTGTAAACTTTGTTTCTTGATCAAACTCTTGAGCAGTCTTGTGTTTTTATTTCTGCTGATGAATCAGTGGCTTTGTTAGTTAAAATACAAACAGCGGTTACTGCGACCTGTGAGTATTTAACATATCTAAGGTGTGTTTCAGTATAAACGTATATTTATATACATGTATTTTAAGTTAACTGTTAACACATTTAGATCATAAAACAAATGCAACATGTTTATTAAGTGTATTTACAGAAGCAGAATGTCCTTGAACAGTCACGACATCCACCTTTCAACACGTTTTCATCCAGAAAACTTGGCGCTGGTAGCAACAAAACATTTAAGTGAACATGTCAGAGAAGACGTTTTCTTTGATGCAAAAGACAAAAAAAAAAAATTTTATCAAAGAAAACACTGCAGATTCAGAAATGTGGAATATTTTCAGTCGTGCAGAATATAAACATGTCAGTAGAAAGCACTGCCATTATACACACAGCATGCAGCAGGTGGCAGACCGGGAATCTTTAAAAACTCTAGACCTCATTGATCCTGAACACAGAAGGTGTAATCAGACACTACAGCTGGGCCTAGTCCACAAACAGTTATTGATTTGCATGTAAAAGACAACTGAGCGATTGTCTGCAGATCGAGACTCTGTGGTAACTCACACTTCAACGGGTCGGTATAAACGGTAATCCACACAGTCACTTGAACTCTTTCAGAAACTTCACGCAACAAAGTTGTAGACCAGGAAGGCCGGCGTGCTGCAGTACTTGGTCGCGAACAGTTTGCCGTCGGGTGTCGGGTCAGAGAAGGCGATTTCCTCCTTGGTTAGATGACTGCCGTACGTGAAGGTGCTCCTAACGAGGAAAACGGGATTATTGGAAGGAGACGGAAGAATAATCCCGGCTTTTATCACATGCAGGAGTTCCGCCATACGTTGTGGCTGCGCTGTCACTTTCTCAGCCCCACAGAAGGGTTCTCAAACAGCATGGTTCTCAAAGTTTGGTCGAGAAGTAATTCATTGACTTGATTCATTTAACACATTGACGTCATGTAAACATCCGTCTGCCTCCAGTAAAGTATGTGAATGGAACAGTGTAATATGTTGTTTTAGCAGCTCACTGGTAACGATCACCATCAAGCAAAGGTTCAAAATGAAGTTTATTTGAAAGACAGTGTTGCCTCTTATTATTTTTCTCTTCCAAATAAACTTATTTTAAGAGGAAACAAATGCAAACTGTAAAATTGTTACTAGAAGTCCAGGACAGCTCGACCAGCTGTGGTTTTCTTGCTTAATGAGGGATTATTAGTGACATTTTACCTCAAAATGAGGAAAAGTGGTAGATACACTGGCAAAAAGTACAGTCCCACCATAACTGAGTAACCAGAGCTACGCTCATTAGAGCTAACCACATTAGCCATAAAAAAATGAAACGGGATGAAGCAAGTTGTTACTTCAACTGCTAATTTATACAACAAAAGTAAGACGACAATAGGGTTAATGTCGAGTGTGACGGTGTACCTGACGGTGTCCAGCATGCGGGTGGCGACGCCCTGACGTCTGGCCAGACTGAAGACCCAGACGCGACTGATGCCGCACAGAGCCGGTTCCGGGGCGGTGGAGCAGCACCAGGCTCGGTGTCGCTCCATGAAGTCGTCCTTCGTCATGTCTTTGTGTCGATCCGGCTGCTCGAGGACTCTGAAAGCCTGCGGGCACAGAAAGGTGGAGCAGTCTGTCGCGACGCCATCAACAAGCAGTTTACTGCAAAGGGTCACTACCGTGAGATACGCTGACAACTCAAGAGGGTATGAGCTGATTTAGTTTAGTATAGAAGAAAACTCACGTTTCATTAGTACTCCACTTAAGTTATGCATTTATTTGTATTAAACAGCAACTTAATAAGCTGCTCGTAATGTTTTTAACCCGGCTGCTCCGAATAATCACTGCAAAGCAAATAAATGATGTGAAACCTGCTGAACTGAATCAGACCGATCTCAACTTGATCTCGTCATGATTCATTTGTTAGTAGACGACGGTCTCATTAGGTTGCTCTTTGCTGTAACATTGTATATTTCATACACGTGTACTGATGTCAGTGGAGTTGATCTTTATCGCCTGCGTGAAAACTCACGTGATGCGACTCAGAAAAACAGCTGACTAACAACATCTTGTCACGAAGGCAGTGGTTCCTAAGCTGAGGGTTAGGGCCTCCCAGAGGGGTCGCTCCGCACAATTATGTTTTTCCTCTTAAAAAAACTTCAAATAACACAAGGACTAAGTTCTCACAACCTGTCGACATGTTGCCGGTGTGACGCTTTAAGACAAAAAAAAGGGACAAAAAGGTTGGGATGTGTTAAAAATCTCAAACATTACACCCAGCTCTCCAGCCCTACCTGACGTATGGGCTCAGCAACGAGGCAGCCCACCACCATGCGCTCGGTGTTGATGAAGAGGTAAGTCTTTGCCTGTGTGGGTCGGCTCAGAGTCACCTGCTGGAAACCCAACTCGTTGTCTGCAACACGCCGCACGTCATCGGCCTGAAGCCAAAACACACAAACATCACACAAAGACACGACGACCAGAACAGGGTCGGCACATTCAGCTGGGGTTTTCAACACACTGAGAAACAGGCTGAAGTGCAAGCGCTCACCTTTTTGATGGCGTATTTGGGATCGTCTGGCATGACCAGGAGAATTTTTCCATCCCAGAACTCGGACACCACCCGCTCCTTCTTCCAGCCCTGAAACAACAGAAGAAGAAGCTTCAGTTAAGAGCCAACAGCTCGGAGCAAACTCACCCCCGTGAAACAAACATGGATCTCTGCAAACGACTTCAAATACAAACAACTCACTTTAATCAGATTTAGTACCCGTCGATTTACTGGGTACAAATGTAGCTTTTCTGTGATGAATACCAATGTTACATCAAACCCCGTTTAGCGCTTTCTTGCATCAACCTGCTCAACACATCTCTGTCTGCTCGAGTTCACGGTTCTCTGACAGTAGAGGAGTAATCCCACTTCTTCGTGTAGGTGTCTCCATCCATACTAGAGAGTTCAGAGAGACTGAAGGAGGTTTTACCACAAACTTGATGGAGTCGAGGAAGCGCTGGTGGAACTGGGTGTGTTGGAAGTTGTCCTCTGGGTTGTCTGCACTGTACACCATCCCACACGAGCTGCAGGTCGTTGCTCCAAACTGCTTCTGGCCTGCGTCCTGAAAATACAGTCAGGACACAGTCCGGACACACAGGAAGACAAACAAGTCCAATAATCAGCTCTAATTTCCTCCCTTCCAATGTACGTTTTGAATAAACTGAATAGACATAAAAACGATGGTAAGATCCAGCTTCAATGCTAAATATCTGCACCAGCCTGCAGAAATGTATTCAGGGCCCGCTAATACACGACGACCCTGAACATCAGGATGTGAACGTACGATGATGAGCTGGTCGTCGTCCTGTTTGTCTCTCCTCCTGCGAACAGGCCGCTCTCTGGCTGAAGCAGCAGCCTGCGGTGACGTGATCTGTCCAGAGGGGGTGCTGCAGGACACCGGGGCCTGCAGAGCCTTCCTTAACCTGCACAAGGACAGAACATGTAGTGTTGTCTGGGTTAATGCAAGGGACTTACAGGAGTTATCAAAAACTTAAAAGCAGAAAGCTTTGGCCGTTTAACCAGCAATAAATACATTTTAAAAATTGTGCTGTGTTAACTGTTGAAAAGTTGATGACTAATAACAGACCGCCTCACCTCTTGGAAGCAGAGCCAAAGATGGGATACACGGCCGCACAGTCTGCGAAGAAAAGACAAAAACATTTCAAATAAAGACCTCGTGGAACAAGAGTGGTGTTTTAAAAACCCATGAAACATCCAAACGAGGCGAGCGGACGGAACAGAGCTGCTCTTTAGGATTAGACGTTGACCTTTGGGTGGGCTGGCAGCAGCACGGGTGGGACTTCTGAAGCGCTCGGAGCCACCGTCTGTCCGAGAAACATCCTGCAGGAAGGACAGTTCAACATGAGCAACAGCTGCAGAAAGTTCACTGAATAACATCGAAACCATCCCACATTATCTCTGAACATGTGTGTGTGTGCTGTACCCAGGCACTGAGAGAGGAGGCTACAGAAGCAGAACTTGGTGACGGGGTCCTTGTCAACACAATCGACAGCTGCTTGGTAATCCCATATGTCTCGTACATGTTAGGAGACCTGCAGGAAGAAGGCGGGGGTTATTTAATGAAGCCAGAACGAAAGCGTCTCCCCCTTTACATCAAGGTTTAGACAAAAACACATTTTTTTAAACATATTGTAGCAAATTTCAGCCGTAAAAAAAAAATTTGGACACCAGAACATTTAAGCAGAATTAAGAATTTGGGTGAAAACTTAAACACAGTTCAGCACCTTATCGGCTGAGGCGTTTGTGGATGTTCATAAACGGAGTCCATCCAGTCTGTGGGGTCAAACTTGGCTCTCTGCTTGGTGCTCGGCTGCTCCTCTTCTGTCTCGACCGGCTGGACGAGCGTCTGCAGGAAACACCCGGGACAAAACATCATCACTGGTGTGTTTACGTGACGATCTTTGCTCCCGAGAAATACCACCTTAAAAGACCTCTGGTGTGCAACTGAGTTCAGCCATTAATATCAAGTCAGCTGTGGCACAACTTGGCACGCATCAGTCACATTAACATACATATAAATAAATATATATATAAAAGAAATAAATGCTCCAGTTTGAACAGCCAACACAGAAATGTTCCTAACATCACGTGTGATGTGGCACGCTCGTACACACTACACTGAACAAGAGTTCAGTGCATTCATTGTTTATCTGTAACTCTACAGTGCGTCAAAGGAGGAGGAAGAGGTTGAAGCGGCCACTCAGGTTCACGTGTAACAAGGGGAACAGTAAGATGCTCCTGAAAGTCAAACGGCATTTGAACTCGACTAAATAAAAGCTTTTAATTTACAGTACATTCTCTCCTTGTTCTGCTGAGACTATAAAGACAGACCATAATCCACCACTGTCGCTCCCTCACCTCCTCTGGGTGTTTCATCGACGGGTCGAGCGGCTGCTGCTTTGGTTTCTCGCTCTGCGTCTTTGGCAGGACGTCTTTGTTTCCCGCGGGGACGGAAGCCGTCCTGGTCGAGGACTTGGCTGCAGATTTCTTGTACATGGATGTGGGTTTCTTGGCTGTGCTGAAGAAAGCAGCTCCTACAAAGATCTTGGGTTTGGGCTTCAGGCTGCTGAAAGTGATGGTTATTGCCTTCTTGGACTCTGCTGGCTTGGAGCTGTCGGCGGGAGAAGCGGTCGTCGGTTTAGCGGCGATGCTGGTGAATGAAACGATGATTGCAAAAAGTTAAAAGATAAATTCAAACAAACTACAATGAAAAATGAAGAAGAAACTAGAACATGGTGTCAGAAAGCTGCAGAAGCACCAACACAGACTTTAGCTTGTATGGAAACAGACCTGCTGTTTAGTTTGGGCAGCCTGATCGTCTTGGAAGATGTCGAGAAGCTTTTGATACCCATCTTCCCTGCACTGCTGGATCCTCCAGCCACCTTTCTCAGCTTGCTGCCTCCTTTAACAGTCTTCTTCTTATTCTTCTTTTTCTCCTGGGAAAGAGGGGAAGGGAGAGGAGGAGGAGGGGGCAGAGACTCCTTTATCGCCTTCCTCTCCAGTGGGGTGAGATAGGTGGGCTTCTGCTTGCCGTAGAAGGAGCTTGTAATCATGGAAGGTTTGAACGGAGATTTATGAGGTGATCTGACGGGAGAGTCTAGAAACAAAACGATAGACAGAAAAGATGTGAGAAAGTATGTGTGTGTGTGGGGTGGGGGCCCTAGAATCTCACTCATCAGCAGTCCTTAATAACCTTAAAGGCTAGATAAAGGTAGCACTCCCTACTCCTATCAAAAAAACATATTTTAGGCTTCAAAGAGCCACTGAGCCCAAATGACCACCTGAACTTTGTCTTTCACTAGTCCACCTACCTGCTGGTCTACTGGCTTTCTGTGGCGAGGGACAATTCTCCTTGTCCAGACGCCCGGCTGGCTTCTCCCTGGGCGATCTCCTCTTCACAGGGGACATTTCCTCCCTTCATTGGACAAAACAAGTCACACACAAGAAAAGGCAGCTTTAGATACTGTGTCTGCATTAAAAAAAAGAATTTAACTCATTAGTGACTTAAATGTGGTCAATTAAATAAAGTTACAAATCAAAATTATTATTCAATACCAGCCTACTGCAAATGGTAGTTTTCAAAAACTAGCCCTATTTGTTACATCTGAATGTATCAATACAGTAAATTAGACAGTCAACTATTTAAATAAAATGCTTAACCAGTCACCTGTCAGAGTCCAGAGAGGGCAGCTTCCTCTTTCTGGTAGTCTTCATCATTTTCACAAACGTCGCCTACACACGAGCAACAACATCAGCAGGTCTTCACTGTTAACATCACAACCTTCAGCATTTATACTCTAAAATGATGAGGAAGACAGCTCTCCTTTAGAATATCCATTTATTTCTAAAAGCCAGAAAACAGGGAGAAGCATTTACCTGTATTTGAAATGTCACATACTGCAATATTGGATGTACACGAAAACCACATTATGATCAATACAAATGTTTAAATGATAACAAGGCCTGTTTGCAGGATATATCTTAAATAAAAACTACAAAACAAAGCTAGATCAGGTTTTGTTTAAGTTGCGTTAACTCACTTTTACTGAAAGTTTCCACAATGTCACTGTTTGATATCTAGTAATTTAAAAGGAAGACCTTCGCTTTTCAAACAATTACAGCCGCCAGGAGAAGTGGATAAAACGTTCCTATTGGCGGTCGGAAAAGGTCACAGACCGCAATGCATCTCTGGGTCACTTGTGTGTTCAACAATAAATTACCAGATTTCCAACAGAGGTTTGGTGTGACTGTTTATTCCGCAGTGCACGGGGGATGAACGGAGGCCACCCCGGTAAACTACACCCCGCGACTGTTGGTGTCCTGTATATGCGTATTGATCAGCGTTTCTCGATTTAACGTAACGCCTGAAAAGACACCGACTTTCATCTCGACTGTGCACAAATGTGAATTATCTCGACATGAACGTTAGCTTGTTAGCTAATGGAGCGCTAAAATAACTGCTAAAGTCGAGCTGAATGGATGATTGGCGGGGTGATTAGCTTACACAAAAGTGACCGCTTCAGTACAAACTAGCTAACGTGTCAATGTCGATCATGAGTTACCTGCACTAAACTAAAGCCGAAAGATTGTCTTGTTTGTTTCCATATTTGTCCGTTTTTATAGCTAAACAAATGAGCATCGAGTAGTTCGGTCTGTCGGGTAAACGACTCTTAACACAACGTTACTTATAAGCAAATACGCCATTTAGGAGAGAATCAAGCAACGTATGAAACACATAAGGTATCTTACCGAACACTTTTCTGACGTGTTACATAAAACAATAATTGTTGTATAGAGTTTAAGTCGCTGGCGGTCCTTCTGCCCGCGTTTCTTCTCTGTGTTTTGAACAGCGCGCGCAAGTGTCTAAAAAAATTGCACAAACAGACGGAACCGGAAACGGAAACACAATTTTCCTTAGTCACGTTACCATGGTAAAAGCATGGATGGACTTCTGGTCATTGCCTTCAAAGTAAAATATCCTTATGTAGTATCAGTCATGGAGGCTAGATGTATATATTATTAGGTAGACCAAAGGAAATCATAACGCACCAACTCTACAGATGAAAAATATCTGATTTTAACCATGTTGTAATAGAAAGTATAGGTGATTCATTTCAATTGAATAAGAATCAGCTTTATTGTCTAAATATGTGTACACATTCAAAGAATTTGACTCGGGTTTTAAGTTGCTCTCAGTGTACTTACACATATAACAGTTTAGAGGTAGATAGAAAGACACATCCAGCTATAGCAAGGACAACAAAGCTGAATAAAGATAACAAAAAAATAAAACTTTGACTCAAACGTATAGACTGTCGAGCTTTATTTTGTAGAACAAAGTATTTCCGGTCTGATACATGCTAACTCATTGTAGCTTGATGCAACTATCTAACAACTTCCCGGGTCAACTTGTACATGCGAACGGTGACAGCAGCGACGATCAGTGGGCATACAGCTGGTTATATTTCGTCGTGTTAATAATTATCGTGTTCAGTCTATAAACGTATTATTTATCTTTTAGTGGAGAATTTTAATTCACGTAAAATGGTGTTTTACTTCACAAGTGCCGGTGAGTAAAGCCACAGCGGGGCTAGCAGCAATGTTAGCTAGTAGCCTAGTTAGCCAATACTTTTTTAAAGAAATTATGTGGGCTTTTATGTATTTCGTGGCTGATTCATCCAGTAACTATCGATTTCTTGTTTCTCCCTCAGTGTTGAGTCCTCACTACACAATCTACATGGGAAAAGACAAATATGAAAGTAAGTTGGTAATGGCTGTTTCGGACACAACCGTTGGCTTGTGCTGTCTCTGATAATTGTGTTGATATTTGTCATGTGCCATAAATTATGCCACATAACCTTTTAACTTGCTGTGACTGTTTTTGCAGATGAGGATCTAATAAAGTACGGATGGCCTGAAGACATCTGGTGAGACTTTGGAGTATTTTTAACACTTTGTTCTCTGAAAAAGCTACTGTTTGTTTAACACTTAACAGATCTAAACGTTTACAGTGTCTTGTTTGAACTGAACAACTCGTGTTTTTGCTTTCGTGTCCAGGTTTCACGTGGACAAATTGTCTTCGGCTCACGTTTATCTGAGACTGCAAAAGGTGAGCGGTCAACATAATGAACCTGAAATAATGACAACAACATAATTGTGGCTCAAGTCCTGCTTATACAATAGTACGATTGTTTTCCATCACTAAAACAGTTTTGGCTTTATTTGACTTTCTACATATTTAAGTTCAATTCACATGTAATCAAGATGCTCAGGTTGACTCCTTGAACACAGCAGACATTTCCAGAACTTTTTTTTACCTTGACTGAGTACTTACGGTATGATGAAAAAGTGTACATTTCTATTTGCTGTGGAAATCTGCAATTTAAGTGTGCAAGCAGGTAACAGAAGAAGCCCTAGATTAAATGGTATGTGAGCCTCAACGTTTCCGACACTGTTCAACAACCCACCCAGCACTTAGTTGTTTCTGTGCATGTCTGTTCTAGGGGCAGACGATAAACGACATCCCCCCGGAGGTGCTGATAGACTGCGTACAGCTGGTGAAGAACAACAGCATACAAGGTAAAGATTTGCTTCCTGATAACGTCATGTGACTTGTTTGATTCCTGACTGGGATCAGGGAGTTATATTTAAAAAAAGGTTCATCCATAAACCTCTGAGTGACACATGCGCTACCTTGTATTCGGTGTGTATTAAAGCAGACTATATTGTCTGCTGTCAGGCTGCAAGATGAACAACATCAACGTGGTTTATACACCGTGGGCCAACCTGAAGAAAACCGGAGACATGGACGTGGGACAGATCGGCTTCCATCGACAGAAAGAGGTCAGTAGACTGAAGAAAACAGTATAATAAAAAGGTATAAAACAAAGTCTGATCGAACCTGATGAAGGCTTCGTTCAGTGTGATGGATTATCTAACAAGTTGTTTATCATGAGATCAGCTGTTCAGGTGTGTGTTTCACAGGTAAAGATCGTGGCAGTGGAGAGGAAGATCAACGGGATCGTAAACCGCCTGGAGAACACAAAAGAAGAACGCCTCCCTGACCTGGCTGCAGAGAAGGAGGCGAGAGACAGAGAGGAGAGGAACGAGAAGAAAGCTCAGCTCCAGGACCAGAAGAAGAAAGAGAAGGAAGAGCAGAAGATGAAAAAAGAGATGGAGGAACTCAAGTAGGTCCACGACTGATCAAAAGGTTAAAAAAATCATTATGGAAGGACACAAAACTGCTGCATCCGTAGAGTTTTTATAAAGTCCTCTTCACATTTCTCTCTCCAGGAACTATTCCTCACTGATGAAGAATGAAAACATGCAGACTAACGAGGTGAGGACAGATCGAGACAACTATACTATACTGTATACTATATAGACTATATTTAGTTGAAATCAGCATTAGACTTCAGGATAGCATTCAGGATATGGGGAACGTATTTTCCTACTTCATAGTATCTTATTTTGTTATTTAGATGACTAGCCTGAATGAAGCAGAGAGAATATACATTTGTAGGTCATGGACAAAGGTTCCAGCTGTGGTGATGTTCACCATTAACCCGTGCTTTGCTGCGTGTCTTTGCAGGACGGCTATGATTCAGACGACTTCATGTGAGGTGAACAGCAGGCAGCGGGCCTCAGATCTTCTGGCAGGATGCTTCCCCTGCTGCTTTCACTTGCTGCTGCTCTGCACTGACATTAGTAAAAGGAGGAGGGGGAAAAAAGACAAATGGGAACCTTTTTTGCTTTTGGACACTTGGAGCAGAAAGTGAGCCAATGAGGTACAGCGCCGGGACTTATTCCACATGCTGATTGGTTCAGACGCTGCTTCCAAACCAAACCGAGCTGGCTGGCCTCTTCATCAAGGGATGACACTGTAGGAGGAACACAGGACAACAAGAACCCCGAAACACTCAAATAGCACAACTGTGTTTGATTGGGTTTTCAATTGTCGACTGATGTTGATGTTTGTTAAAACTAGTGTTTTTTAATAATCCCTGCAAACCTGAAGGCTGCCCACCCTCCTGCTCACTTTCTTCATGTTGTTATTTATCTGCATGTCAGATTTTATTAAATACAATTCAATGTATGAATTAAACTCACACTTGTAGTTTCTTATGCTGACAAGACCTTATGTTTTTTTGCAGAGCACAGCTGCGGCCATTCTGCATCTAATGATTATTTTCATATAATGACTGTCACTAAAGCCCAATGTGACATCTTACAGTACAGTAAGTTTACTATGATAAAATACAGAAGGGCAGAAAGGAGGAACTATAAAATGTTTGGCATGTTTGCTAGAAAATAAATTAGTTTATTAATAATCAAACTAGTGCAAGATAGTAATTTGTGCACACAGGATTAAAATAATTACACCTTACCGAACTTCAAAAGGACCAGTACTTTTACCCGTTCAATACTGAAGCTAATAAATAACAAATAAGAAATGTAACCGTACAATATGTGTGCTGTCTGCAGGCAGGGAAAGTACATTTTCGATGCTTATCTACTTTTCCTAGTATTCAGCAGATACAATTCTTTAGTTAATAAAACTATGGATATGTCTTTGGATGAAGAAGTTCTGTCTTTTGTTTCTTTCTCTATGACACATATTGGCAGTATTAACTGTAGAAGACTTTTATGTCCAAGTGAATTGTGTCGTGGTTTGAGTTACAGAAAACATAAAGTGGAGGATGCGGGCATCGATCCCGCTACCTCTCGCATGCTAAGCGAGCGCTCTACCATTTGAGGTAATCCCCCATGACGCACTGCTGCTCCTGCTCCATAATAAATTATGTAAATTATGTTTTATACACGATAGGAATTATCTGATACTTCTAAGTGACAGAATATGCATCCAGCTTGCCAAGCCCTTGGATATCCCTGCCCCTCTGTGTTTTTTAAATTAGTATTAGTGGATCCTCTACACAAATATACTAGTTTTAATATAAACCCCATCAAACACAGTTCTGCTGTTTGAGTATTTCAGCGTTCTTGCTGTCTTGTGCAGTTTCTCAGCCCTAGAAAAGAGAAGAGTAGCAAGATCGCTTGAAATGAATAATTGAAAAGAAACTTAAAAAACTTGGAGGATGCGGGCATCGATCCCGCTACCTCTCGCATGCTAAGCGAGCGCTCTACCATTTGAGCTAATCCCCCACGATGCGCAGGAACTCTTGACGTCACAACATAATGATGTAGCTTGGATGAAATGTTGAGTTTAAGTCATATGTGTTTAGGGAACGGGGGTATTGGGGGGAAAATGAGTTTTGGAGGATGCGGGCATCGATCCCGCTACCTCTCGCATGCTAAGCGAGCGCTCTACCATTTGAGCTAATCCCCCTCGATGCCTAACAGGTGGAGCCGTGAGTACTTATACGTATTCTAGCGCCATTGTATAATAACATATACGGAGTATGTTATTATACATGCATGGTCCAAACGAAAAGTTCCTTAACGCATCACTTTATTAGTGCAATGCTCGCTTTTGTATGACACTTGCTTGTTTGACACTTTACAAGATTAGCTACAGGAATAAAGCTAGCACTTACCATCACAGAGGCGTGACCGTGCGAGTTGGCTGTAAGATAAAAACATTTATCTATCTACCGTCTAGCTGTCTCGGTTCAGTTTGAGACTACGTGAGAAAAGATACCTCCTTCGAGCCGGATTTGAACCAGCGACCTAAGGATGTCTTGTGTTGAACCTCTACAGTCCTCCGCTCTACCAACTGAGCTATCGAAGGGGCTGGAGACGAAGTGGAACATGTTATCCCTATAATGAAACACAGGTAGAAAGTACAAAGTACTTTTACCTTCTGTTCATCTTGGATAATGCAACAGTGTGTTTCGCGTATCAAAACTTAAGCCTGATTACCTCCACGGTCCTGCATCGTTGTTACTATGCTGCACAACCCTGTAAAGTGTAAACTGCAGAAGCCGTATTTCTGTCTTTCATTAACTTTTTCTAAACGTTTCAGCTTCCTGCGACTTACATTGTGACATCCTGGTAGAAATAATAGGAGTCTACAATCTATAGATGGGAAATTGAATAAATTGTAAACTTAATTCTTCATTAATGTTGGGGGAATTCATAATGGATGGAAAATAAAAATAAAGATTCAGTGCAGAGCAGCAGCAAGTGAAAGCAGCAGGGGAAGCATCCTGCCAGAAGATCTGAGGCCCGCTGCCTGCTGTTCACCTCACATGAAGTCGTCTGGTGGTGGTGACATTTTGTCAACCACTATTTTACTTAAACAGATAAACCAACCATCTGAACAAACGGTGAACAGGGTTGAAGTCTTTATTATAAATCATTTACATTACAAAGTAAGACATTAGTCATCACCATATTCATCCAAGCATCCTGTTTACGAGGAGGGGTTAGTGAATCAGCTGGTCACAAATGTTTGCCTTGTCCAGGGGAGGTTTTTTGTTTAGTCATAATTCAGTGTACATGAGGACATTGGCACGGGGGTTAATCACGATCCCATTATTCAGAATAAGCTTCATCTAACATCCACACAGGCGCACACACAAACACACACACAGAAAGAGAGAGAGAGAAAGTCCACAGCCTTCAAGTATGAGTGCACGGCTGCAGCGCAGCAAAGACCAGACGAGGTGTGCAGGACAGACGAGACAGCAGGTCGATTTCTTCTTCATCTTCTTCTTCTGGACGTGTTGGACTGATGTGAGACCCCTTGCTCCACTCCCAAATGTTCTGAAGGAGTCAACCTACAACAGATGTGACCCCCCCCCCAGTATCTTTCATGTTGAAGGCGTTACATTGTGAGCTGCCTGCTGGAAAGCTTCTCAGGTTGGATGAGACGGACACGACTGTATTGCATCTGATCCGACTTCACGGTGACTTGGACCAAGCGAGGGAGTTGCAGCGGCTCTCAGAATTTAGCTCATGAGGTTTACAGAGGCTTGGAGAATAATCTTGAAATCTGAAATATAATTTGTGGCCCTTTACCAAGTTCACACTTTTTTAAAAATATCTTTAAATAAAAATGGTTTATAATTCATCTACAAACCTACATTTTCTATAAATTACACAATTTGTTTAACCCAAAGGTTAAAGCAACAGCTTCAGTTTGCAGTAGAAAACAGAGAGAGAGAGAGAGACAGTGACAGAGAGAGAGAGAGAGAGAGAGAGAAAGATATGACCTCGGCGTCCTAAAGTGACAAAAAGGATTGGTAGAAAAAAGCATCTATACAAACAGCTAACTGATTTAAAAATTTAGCCAAAACAAGAGAGAGACGGGTTCTTTTAAGTGAGAGTTGGTCGGTCTGATCCCACAGCGTCCGATCACGGCTCGAAAAGGGAGCCGACGCACTGAAAGGCAGCCTTACATTGGGTCAGTGTGTGTTTATATAATATTATTTATGTGTGTATAGTGTGTGTGTGTGTAATCAGTCAGCATCTGTGATGTTATCATGCTCGCGTCAGCAGCTCCTGAGCCCACGTCTTGATGGCCGAGGTCGTGTGTTGCAGCAGCTGCCAGGTTGAGTTGGTGAAGGACAACGCGTGGCCCTGCAGACACGATACCGACACCTCGCCGCTGCAGGAAACACACAAGCATGTTTGAGAGATTGCTCTTAAAAGTTATTGGTAAAAAAAAAAGAAAGAAAAATGTTAAAAGGCAGGTGAAGGTGCCCCACAGTACTGACTTGCAGGAGTCCTGTAGGTTGGTCCATGCTCGTTGCAGCAGCTCAGAGATGTACACCAGCGCCGGCAGGATGTAGTTCTGATGGAGGGAGAGGAGGAGCTCCTTTATATACGCCACCACCTGGAACACACTGTCTGGAGTGTTGGTGTTCACCTGGGCAAAGACACACAAAGGGAAGACATGACGTAAAATATGACTGTTTCCTCATTCATTCTCATCGTCTCATCAGAACGGGACATGTGGGAGTCATCAGCCTCACCCAGTCTATGGCCTGCGGCGTCTTTTCTCTGACCCAGAGTATAAACTGCGCGGTGTTTTCAGAGATGCAGACGGCCGCTGTTTTTGTCTTTTCCAGACCTTGTTCCATCAGTGGCCCCAAAACCCGCACGCACTCAGAGTAATAATGAGGAGTGTTTGTCTCCAACCAGCTACAGAGGACACAAAACACAAGTTAAACACTTTATTTGCATAAAAGTAAAAAAAAAAATAATAATAATCCAGAGGACCCCCCCCACACACACACACACCCCCCACCACCCACACCTGAGGTCCTACCTGAAGCCCTGTTTGGAGTAGACGGTGATTTTGCCCCAGGCCTGCTGAGATGCGGCTGTGACCCCCGAGCTGCGCAGATATCTGGCTGTGGTGGAATCTGAAACGCACGACACGCGTTGTGAGACCTCAGAAACAAAACAGGTCCTGCCACGAACATGAAGACCAGCGATTTGTGATGAGTCAACGGGACTCGGACAGACCCGCGAAGGAGCCGTGGGATCTGACGTCGTGAGCGACGAAGCCGACAGCAAACACGAGCACAACCATGAGCAGCTTGGACCAGGGGAAGCCGTGACCACGCATCTTTACCTGCAGATTCTGGAGACAGAAGAAGAGGAAAGTGCTGCATTTGGTACATTTATAGATTTTCTAGAGCTGCTTTGTAAAAGGAACGTGGGGGGAAATGTTCGTTTCGTTGGTCCTGATGGGGTTTGTAAGTACATAAAGTCAAATTAAATAAAGAGCTTCACTTTACTGAAATACACCATTTTGTTTTCAAATCAAACCTACGACCATGCAGACGACCTTTGGATGGAATTTTTATATTAAACCAAGTTTTATTTGTTAACTGAACACTGTTAAACAGGTTCTGAGGTTTAATTCAGCTTTGATGAGCGGCCGTCCGCCTCACCTGGCACAGGTTATTGCACTCCTGAAGGTCCTGAGATTCCACGGTGTCTCTCATCTCATCGTTGGTCACTTTAAAAGACTGGATGGTTTCTTCAAGGTTCTTCTGGAGCTGATGATGGAAAATAAAGCACAACTAGTCAAACACAAGATGACTGAAAGATACAAGACGTGTGAACGAGGTTATCAAACGAACTGAACTGATTAACGAAGCGAACAAATCTCATCAGTTGATAATCTGCCCAAACCAACAATTTAAAAAACAAAGAAGAATGAAGTTGGTCCATGAGTCGTACCTTTGGTGGCAGGATATTCCAGGACTTCAACAAATGGTTCAACAGCAGACTGGAGAGAAAAATAAATAAATAAAAAGAGGAATGATCAGTATTATCAATGGCTGAAACTGTATTTGAGAATACAAAGTGTAGGACTCACCTGGACTGGGGTAGGTGTTTGGTATAGAGTTGCCTCCACACTCCCAGACTCTGAACGTCCACACACAAACACTCCGTCATACTGCTGAGCAGCTGCAACAAACACCAGACGGAGGAAGAAAGACTCAATTTTTTACATTTTCAACTAAATTCTCTCAAATTTTTAAAAGCTATAATTGTCCAGACTCCACAGGAACCTATGCGAGGATCCTGTTTGTGGATTTTAGCTCTGCCTTCAATACCATCATCCCGGCTCTGCTGCAGAACAAGCTCTCTCAGCTGAACATGTCTGACTCCACCTGCAGGTGGATCACAGACTTCCTGTCGAACAGGAAGCAGCATGTGAAGCTGGGAGTGCATGTCTCTGACTCTCGGTCTATCAGCATCGGTTCCCCTCAAGGCTGCGTTCTTTC
>JAVQJL010095219.1:0-31889 GCA_036024295.1 Nannoperca obscura
TTGGTATCTCCCTTCTTTCCAGCTTGCAGGCTAAAGTCTGACTGTGTAATTTCTGATTTTTGTCCTTCTAGATATTCTTGCAGTGCTCCTATCTGATGTGTTGCTCTTGCTACAAGAGAAGGATCAGAGATATGTATTTGCTACAGTGGTGAGTGATTTAACTTACTTTTCTGTCAGTGTGAAACTAACAAAAACAATGTGTATGTGTAAGAGGAATACTTGAGTATTGTGCTTTCATTCATCAAATTTTACTACCTGAAGAACTTGTAATCGAAAAGCACGGCCTCCTTTCTCTTTCCCCCCCCTGATTGTTGTCCACCCAGGATAACAAGCCGTCAGTGATCTCTCTTCAGAAGCTGATTGTCAGGGAAGTGGCCCATGAGGAGAAAGCCATGTTTCTTATCTGTGCCGCCTCCAATGAGCCAGAGATGTACGAGATCCACACCAACTCCAAGGAGGAGCGAAACAGTTGGATGGCACACATACGGCAAGCTGTTGAGAGGTAGCTGCATTCACACAGAGAGGAAATACACAATATTACTATTATTTACATTTTGTGGAAAAAGATTTAGATATAACAGAAAATATATAGGAACCTTATTCAGTTTGCTTTCCCATCTTAAATGGCTTCTGTCCTGTCCCGTTAGTTGTCCTCATACAGAAGAGAGGCTGTTCAGCGAGGAGGAAGAGGCTCGAGCTTTCAGGTTCAAAGAATTTCAAGGTAAAGTAAGCAATGACAAAGAAAACAAAATCCCCAGGAAAAGCATTCATAGTAGGCCACAAGGGGGTGCTCATGTATCACAATTAACCTTCAAATTGTTAAACTGCTGACTTTATCTTGAAACTGTTTAAGGATGCATAGATTTATATAGCAAAATTGGTTTAAAACGCCCATAAAAATTTGGTTGTGATAAAAAAATATGGGTTTTTGTATAGATGCACAAGAAATGAGCATGTGGCAAAACCTGCATCCCTAATCATTGTTTAAGGAATTAAGTCCTCTCTCATTCCATTTCGTGTTTCCCCATGTAGAACGGCTGAGCCAGAAGGATGCAGTGGTTGTCCAGGCTCTCACTGAGAAGCTGCAGTTGTTTGCGGACATGGCAGAGTCTGTTGGTCTAGAAGACACCGCTTCACGTTCCAGACTTCTGCTTCGAGGAGACGCCTCAGACCTCCAGCAGGGGGAGGCCCTGCTCAAAGGAGCGATCACCGAGGGTAGGGCGAGGGTCCATGATATGTGACTCTGCTTTAGAAACAAACAGAGGCATGGCACCATAGCATTGTGTGAATTGTACACATAGATTTTGACAACCAGCTCTGTAATAAATCAGCGCTTTGGGAACCGTTAAGGTTAAAAAGCGCTATACAAGCAAAGTCAATTTACCATTACTGTCCCCTTAAACTCTCAACTTGCCATTTCTCACTTCAGTGGAGAACCTCCAGAACCTGCTGCAGTCTGGTGTGAGGGAGGAGGCGCCAACCTCACGGCTGGAGGAAGGGTGCGGCTCTGGGGTTCTCCCCAGGCGAGCGGACACCTTTGGCGGCTATGACAGCAGCCCCAACATCCTCAGTAAGAGTGAGTCCAGCACATCTGTGTCCTGAGGAAGTCTCCCATCTGATGTATTTCGGTGGCCTTTATGCCTCAAATTGGTTTTTGTTTTATTAGTTTAATTTATGAGTATGGTTTTCTAATAATACATTTCTTGGCGACAAAGTCAGCCAGTCTAAAAAAACCAAAGCATTTCCAGACCTCTATGGGCGCAGTTTTACATGTATGTGTGTGTTGTTTCTTTGTGATTGTCAGTATTTCTATGTATCTGTTTGATTGAATTATTTGTGTGGGCTTGTGTTTGTCTCTGTTCGTTTCTGTTTGTGTCTGTGTTATTGTGTCTGTGCCAGATGGCAGCGTCAAGAAGATCTTTTCTGGCGAGTCCAGAAACCGAGACAGAAGCCAGAGAGCCAGCTCTGACCCTCAGCTCAAAGACCTCTGTGGCAGCTACACCCTGGAGCAGACGGTAGGGGCTGAAAACACACACACACACACACACACACACACACACACACACACACACACACACAGTAGATCAGCATTATTTCCTGTAAATAGTTATAACCATGCTGCTCAGCTGGTTGTAGAAACAGAATAGTAATAGTTTTACCTTTTACACCACTATGGCTAATAACAGCTCAATGGAATCTCTTGAATGTCAGTATATGGTATGATGGACAGAAGTTAAGAAAACATGTGCATGGTGTGTTTATTCTGAATTGTGTATCAGATAATAGCATTAGTTGTTTTTTACACAAACTATAGCTGTAAAAAAAATTAAAATCTAATTTTTAATTTTAAAATCACAAAACCATAACAAATTTCAAATGTTTTCACTCCTTTCTTGTATTGTATATATTGTATAGCAGTGCTGAACACTACTCGCAGTGTGTTTGTGATGTTATTTCACTGGTATGACGTGCTGATCGTCTGACTGTTGTTGCTCAGGTTGATGAGAGCTGCTGCTCTCCTGCCAGATGGAACCGCATCTGGTCCGACTCCTTCCCCGAGGCCCAGGTACCACTTGCAAAGTTCTGGTGTTTGAGTGGTAGAAGTGTATAAATACAAAATGTGTTGTAAGGAAGCCCACAGATGTAAAACTAAAAGGCAGCTTAAACTAAATGAATATATCGGCACTGAGAACAAGCAAATGCACGTGGGAAAACGACACAACACCTGTATCCGCTTTTGGCCTGGACTGGCTGTTTTCGTAGCAGAGGAAGAACTCTACCACCTAGCAGTAGCTTATTTAAACAATATATTTACATTTATAGGTTTCTGTATTGAGTCTGTGGTTAGTAAATGTATGTGATCTAAACGAGGGGAAACAAGCCATTCTGTATGGAACAGTGTTAATATACTCAAAATCCCAAAAGCAAAAGTAACCTGATCTGTGCTTAACGGGCGAACCGTGTAAACAAATTTAACAATCTGTAAATAAATACAAATGAATGTCAAATATTTTGAGACATTTGGATGCTCAGGCAGCTCTTTGAAAGCGAAAAGGATCAGATCCCGAGGTTGAAGTTTAAAAAATTGTAGTAATCATAGTAAAATATACATATTTATTCAAGTTGTGATGTGTGCATTTGCAAAGCAGTTTTTTTGGGGGTTTATAAATTGCTTGGTATTTGTATGTGGATTGGAACACAAATTATGCAGAAATCATTGTTTACATTTGCAAATCTTAATTTTCATTTGCAGGTCATGTAATACACATTTGCACTATTTTCACTCCATAGTTTTGGTGATGCAGGTAGTTATTTGATTGTGATCATTTTGCCTGTGTCTCCATTGTAGTTCTTCGACAGAGTGCTGATGCTCTCCCAAAGGCTCTATAGTCTGCAGGTAATACTTTCCCCTCCACTGGTTATGAGAAGTATAACATACGCAGTCAGTGAAACGTCTAATTGACATATGTGGTATATTCTATGTGTTTGTAGTTAGAACTTGATAACTTTCATAACAAACATGTTGAATTTCTGGTTTACTGTTATAGCGAATAAACATCGTCTCAGTACAAAATTGAAACTCTAATTACCCTCTGTTATTTTCTCCTACCGTCACCTCCGTCCTCAGGCCATCATATCACAGCAGGACAGTCACATCGAGCTGCAGCGGGCCTCGTTGACAGAGCGGGCGTCCCTGCCCGGCCGCCACAGAGGGAACGTGCTCCTGGAGCAGGAGAAAAAGCGGACTCTGGCCCTGCAGAGAGAAGAGCTGGCCAGCTTCCACAAGCTGCAGTCTCAGCACCGGCAGGAGCAGCAGCGCTGGGAGAGGGAGAGGGAGAGGCACCGCCAGCAAGTCGAGGCCACTGAGGCCAGGCTCCGACAAAGGGAGGAGGAGTGCAGACGGCTGGAGGTGAAGTGTTCTACCTGCAGGCCATGGAACAGATTTTAATGGCAAAAGATATGTGTGAAAAGCTGAATTTCATGACCTTGCATCTCAGAAACAAACCGTTCCTCCAGTCTTCTGCTTTGTATGACCTCTATACAAATACTGTATACATACTTCTAATAGTTTTGTACACTTTTTGTAAATCTTTCCAAGTTCATTTTGCACACTAGTAATAAAAATTAAAAAAAACAACCCACAGGATATATTTTAAAAAAGGCAATATTCCACAAAAACTTTGTAACATTGGTCGTCTTTTCATGCAGGAGCATCTGGCAGAAGAGAGGAAGGAGCTGGAGAGTCAGAGGGAGACGTATCAGCAGGACCTGGAGAGGCTGAGAGAGTCCACCAGAGCTGTGGAGAAAGAAAAGGAACGCCTGGAACACCAGAAGAAGATCAAGAGGAAGACTATTGAGGTAGGGAACTTGTGGAGATGATGGCCATAGGTCAGAATATTACATTATAACAAAACAAAGAAATATCACAGCATGCCTTCTGTTTGGGGATTAGACTCACAATACACTACAACACGCAGCTGTTGCTAGAAGAGACAATATTTAATTAACTCTTGTTTATTCTGCATCGGGTGTCTGCATACACGCATGTGCTTCCAGTTGTGAACCAAAAAAACATATGAAACTCTACCTCCTTTGACGTGGTGTGTAAGAAACTGGAACATGAGGGCGAGGTGCTCAGTGACGGTGTGGTGAAGAGGTAATTCCAGGTAAAATGGTGTCGGTGATGATTACTCACAGGATAAAGAATGAGAAGGGACTTTCCCGCCTCTCTTGCTTCGTTTTTTGCTGTTTTGTTGCATCAGTTTTCTGAACCTTTCTCTACTTTGGCTTTTTCTCCTCTTTCCTCCCTGTGTTTTCTTACTTGTATCCCTCTTTCTCTCCTTTCAGTACAATGTGGGCCATTGTTTAGGAGTTTCATGGGAGAGGAACTTTGAGAAAGATCCTCTGACTGTAATTTCATGCCCGGTACTAACCAATCTGTCAAGGAGCTACAGTAAAGGCACTTAATATCCACCTTTAGTGTTTTCAAAGGTCCAGGTTGGTTGATTGGCGTTCTCTTTGACAGGCTTAGGAGAGGGTGACTGTAGCACGGGACGTGTTATCTTGAAACAGGCTATATCTCCTTGTCAAACCAAGAAGATACAGACTAATGTCATAGTTTTGGTATCCTTACCAGGGCTGGGTGACACGGATACAATTCTCTATCACAGTAATTTTACATCATATCTATATATATCATGCTATAAAACAACTGTTTTAGAACACATCAGTAAAGATATTGATATTGGATAAAACCACACAGGAATTTTTGTTTTTGGCTGATCTGGCAAATTAAAAACCGGACAAAACACTTTATCACCGGGATGTAAATAAAATCACAGGACGAGAGCACAGACTGCTTATTTGAAGTCAAAACAACTAAACAGACTTTGTCTATGGCAACAATTCATAATTACCGTTATCGCAAAACTACCCTGCAATATTGCCCCACCCCTAATTGACAAATTTATATTGTTTTACGGTATATATCATATCACCCTCCCAGAAACCTTAAACACAATGATGTTCTTTAGAGTGAGCCCTTCAGCGGGCTGTCACCTAATGATGGGATTGTTCACTCTGACTAATGCGCCGAAGAAAGCCAAAACGTTTCAGTTCAATGAGTCAGTGTCTTGTGTCGATTGTGTACAAACCAGATTGCTGTTTTCCAAGAAGTCCAAGAACTCCCATACAGATGTGTCCTTCAGATTGAGGCCGTCTCCAGTGATGGCATTAGTCCCTCTCTGCTGTCTGACATTCCTACCTGGTTGACGCCTCACAGTTATCTTTGATTGGCCGGTTCTTCTTCATCCTGCATTCCAAGCTGAGCAACTGAGGGATGACAAAATGCCATCCATTCAAGTCCTCACTTGTCCCCCCCCCACAAAGCCACTGTGCTTTTTTTATTAAATTTTTTTGCGTTGCATTTTTTTTATTCTTATAAAAATGATATCTTAAATGACAGCTAGCTACCTTTCTACCATCCCTAAGATTTCATGATAACATGACCTTTCAGTGACATCCCTTAACTGGATTCTTAACTCAAGACAAACGCAAACACAACCAGCTGACATGAGTTATTGCATTTATCATCTCATTACTGGCCGCAGAAGGAAGGCCTTTGACTGTGAGCTGTACCTAGAACACTTCACAGTGAAAACCACAGCCAATGGTGCCTCTGGCTGAATTGAACTAATCTGCTGTGATGAGTGACCTTTGTAATTACAGAGGCCCTCACCGAAACATTGATGGCGAATAAGATTGCTGTGCGGTTTGTTTGTTTGTTTATTTGTTACATGGGCTGCAAGATAAGACCTGAAGCAGGTCAGATCTAGACCCTGTCGGTGCTCAGCACCCCATTAAATCATGGCCATAATATTTGTTTCAGACCAGCTAAGTAGCGTTTGTGTGTTTTGCACACATGCAGATGACTGCGTTGCAGTTCTATCTGTTGGCTCTGCTGTGGGACTTTCTTGGCTGCGGTTACGGGAGATTTGGAAGTGGTTTGTTCCCCCTCTGTGTCAAAAACATCAAACGGTCTTTTCATCAGCTGTGACCTCAGGATCCGAGCAAGCCTGATATCAGCAGACATTTATTCACCACCACCCAACATTAAGACTCATCACCAAACCCATGGAGCTATGATTAGACCTCCATAAAAATAAAAAAAAGACGTGTGTGTGTGTTTTGGAAACACATGTGAGTGTTTGCCCAAGAACGGTGCTAGTTGCGGCATGTCCTGACTTCAGAGGGGCTTCTCTTTCATGTGCTATCTCACCTGATATACAGTTGCTAAGGAACACATTGGGATCAGGCTTTTTTATCGGCTCTGCTGATTGCTCAACAGTTCTGTGATTACAAAGCCATAAAGCATGTTCATAATCAAGGTTACAGCTGGAGTTTAGGGGACTGGATAGACGGTAAACAGTCAAGTAGAGAAATTGCCTGCACAATGGGGGAGAATCAAAGAAAATGATATTTAGTGTAATGACTACAATGTCAAAGGTTCAATCTCTGGCTTACTAATGCATCAATGAATAACCATCGCTCTTATACATAACTTGACAATGCTGTTGTCTGAGTGTGTTTTTGTGGTCTGAACCCCACCCCCCCAATGGGTAACTCTTTACCCATCAACACCCTCACCGTGTTCTCACACACACCTAGATGCCTGTAACTTGCTTCTTCTGTAAATCAGCTGGCAGCATTTGCTTTACGAAGCCAAGACGGAACACGGAGCTCGAGGGCAGATCTTTTCTTTCTACGCCATCTGTCACTGCAACTACCCCACCTGTTTGTGCAGTGTTATTCTGTAGCTTCAGCTCAGATTTAGTCAAATTACTCTGAGCTAATTAGTGTGCTCTGTGAGAGAGAAAAAAGTATGCATGTAGACCAAGTTGCACTTTCTCTTTGTTTCCACACGGTTTCATTTTTGATTTAATCTACAGATTATTAATCAATCATTTGGTTTATAAAACATCAGAAAACCGTGAAGAAGAGTCCAAGGTGATGCCGTCAGATGTCTTGTTTTGTCCGACCAATCATCTAAAACCCAAACACACATTCAATCCACCATAATAACAAGAAGCAGCAGCAAATCATCACATTTAAAGAATCTTTAACAATCCAGTATTTGGCATTTTTGCTTGAAAACTAAGAGTTATGAGTCCACGTGAAAAACCAAAGATATTCCATTTACAATGATAAACAGATAAAGGCAACTAATATTCATATTAAATCGGAATGTTGGAAGTTTTTGATTGATTCATGATTTAGAAGATTAATGGATTATTAAAGTGCCTCCATTTTCTGTCAATCATAATCCTTTCGGCGCTCATGTGATGTTTGGCCCACTTTAGACACTGAATCACTGTAGAAATATGAGTCACTGCTCATTTCCTAACTAAAAAACAGTATTTACTCTGCATGATCATCATATTTATAAACTTTGTGAATTACTTAGACACAATTTGATTTTGGATTAGACCGGTTTAAGACTACAGTGTTTTCTAATCTCATGAATTCACCACAGATCAGAGCTGCACACGGCCAACAGAAACTCATTCAAGTCAATATTTCACATGTTACTGTTCCACACATCATCTCCTCCAGGTTAGAGCTTCAACAATTAATCAATTAATCAAATAGTCGATTGAAAGAAAGTGAATTGCCAACCATTTTGATGATCGATTAATCGTTTTAGGTTTTTTTTCCAAGCAAAAATGTTAAACATTTGCTTGTTCCAGCTTTTATGACAGTAAATAAAGAATCTTTGGGTTTTGGACTGTTGGTTGGACAAAAGAACAACGTGAAGACGTCACTTTGGGCTCTAGGCAATTGTGATGAGCATTTTTCACAAATTTGACATTTATAGACTGAACGATTAATCGTGAAAATAATGGTCAGGTTAATCGATATTGAAAATAGTTGTCAGTTGCAGCCCTAGTCCAGGTTAAGATTCGACAACCAGTATCTCCTTCCCACTGGTGTCCATTGTGCACAAGGCACCACATTGTGCAGTGTTAGTGGCGATATGTATGATGTGGGAGTATCCAGGCAGTTTTGAGGATGAGAGGAACCTGGGTGTATAATTAGCTAGTCCAGGCCTGTCATTACCAGAAGCTTCTGGAAGGCAGCCAGTGCTAATTGTTTATGTGCTGTCAGTAGGGGCTGTTTGTGCTCTGCAGCTTCCGCGTGGTTTACTGCCGTGGAAACCTGCTGTTTATGCCGCTTAAAGCCGATCACCTTGTTCTGGGTACAATGCAACATCTGTGTGCCGGGACGAGTGAGTGCTGAAAGAATGATGGAGGGGAAGAAAGGGGGATTTAGGGAAGGAGGTATGGAGACTTTCTCCACTGCAGGGCCTCTCTCTGCCTCGGGTCGTCCCGTCATGCTCTGCCATTACAACTGGGGGAGGCTACCACACACACACACACACACACACACACGTCACAGTCAGATGAGTCTGCCCTTTATGCCCTTTATCTAAAACACAGTCCTCGTGTGTTCAGGAAGTCTTCTGCATCACCATGAGGCATGTGGGCTGCATAACAGACAAAAGAGTTACAGTTAAAACTGGTATTTGTATGGTGATATAATGTATTATGGTGATATTGGCCTATTTTAAAATATCATAGAGGTCAGTTGTGTCACAAGCTTTGTGATTTTGGTTTGCTGACTTTAGCACATATGACGGATTCAGAGGCTTTTCAAAACTTCTGGGATTTTAAGTCTAAGAAACAAACATCTTTGTGAAATGTTGCTATTTGTGAAATTGGTCTATCTGCTCAAAGAAAAAAAACACACACTGGTCAAACTATGATTCAGATTTTGGCAAGTGTTAAAACTGCTGAGTTTTAATTATGCATGTTTTGGTGTTTTTGAAAAGCTCTCTCCAGATTGGGACTGCCCTGCAGTTACAGTAGGTCTTGGATCTTTCCAGGCTTGATGGGAAGAAAACCTGGACTGCTTGTATTGTTTCTAATTTATTTTGAAAATGTGTCCTTTATGTAAACCAAAAGACATAAAACATGATCATACACAATGAGCAGGCCCGCATATATGGACAAATAGCTGCTATATGTTACACAGTATGTCTGAAATAGCCAGAGTCAGTCACTCGTTCAGACCTTCCACTTGTCTAGATGAGAAATAAATGGGCCAAGAAATAGAAAGAATTTCTTCTGTCTATGTGACTGAGACCATTTGAGCAATCCATCTTTGGGTACGGGGTGAGGAGGATTTCTCATCCATGAAGATTAGCCTCTAGGCTGCAGTCAGCCAAAACATCAATACTCTTTTGTTGCAATATGTAGATGCAAATTTAATGTGTGATAAATATCCTTCTGCAACACATTGTCGAAGACTTAAACATGTCTCGTATGTGTTTTTATAGTTCCTGTAATGCCGCACGTGTGGGATAACTAACATACAAACACTACACCACTCCGTTGTTGCAGAAATCGTCCTGGTCAATCTTATTGAATTCAGATTGGACGATGATTTCGACTCAATCTGTAGATCGTCTTTCCTTCAGTCTTGTAATTAAGTGGACAATGCAGTCAGTGTCTTTAATCCACTGATGTCATGAGAGCCATTTCGCTGCTTGTCCAACAGCCCTGTCTGCTTTGTTAGGCACGCCTTTATGTGCACAGGGACTATTAAAGGATTTATGTTTCTCATAGTGTGTGTGTGCGTGTGCGCGCATTGTCCTTGAGCCTCTGAGAACACATCAAAAGCCTTGTTACCAAACTGTGTGCTCAGCAGAAAGACTTGCATGTGTTTCTGATTCCCTCTTTAGCCCATAAATACCGTGCTCCTCAACAGATTGTGTGTCTGTAATGGCACGGCGCCACAGATGATTTATTGCGTGTATCTGTGTGTTTTCTGTACTCTTAAGACGCTGTTTTAAGTTGTTTTTATTATAACTGCTTACACACACACACACGACAAGCACACATCAAAAGTTCTACAACTCGGTCGGAACTCAAACCGAATCCGACCACAAATCTGGATAATTACAGTGCAGATGTAGGAAGTGGTCCTTTATGAACTTGAATGCTGATGTTGAAGTCTTAAATGATGACGGTTGCAGCGACTGAAGAACTAAAATCACCTCTCAGAAAATAACATGCATTCTCCTCCTCCTCCAGGTGGCTCCTCTGTCTGGCAGTCTGAACGGGGAGCTCCTCATGTCCTCTGGCCTCGCCGCCTCCACCGTCATCTCCGACCTGCCCCAGCCTCCGAAGCCCCTGGTGCGCGCCAGCCTGTCTGTGGCGCCAGCCGACTACCCGGAGCGCCCCGAGGTGATGCTGCGGCGCGAGGCGAGCTCGTCCACCCTGCCGCTGAAGACGGAGGTGCCGCTCCATCTCTTCAGCACCACCAACCAGCTGCACAAACCGGTCGGGGTGCAGCAGCAGATCCCTACCAAGCTGGCCGCCTTTAGCAGCGGCAAAGGGAAAGCGGGCAAGATTGGCAGAGGCTCGCATCGCACTGACAGCACTGGTGAGCGGTTAGACTTCAAATACTGAAGTTTCACATAATCGGCAGGTGGCGCGGTGGTTTTAGAGACTTCTCTTCATACCCAGTGGCCACAGGTTGAAACCACAGAAGTCTGTCAAAGTAGCTCTGAGCAAAATGCTCGACCCTGATGGTGCTCATGGATTTTGAGTTGCTCTTTAAAAAGAGGTACCATGTGACCTGATGTGACATGAGTGGCTGCCTTCTGTCTCCATGTATGAACATCTCCTGATAATAAGAAGCATCAGTAATTGAAGTCATATACATTTTCAAAGCTGGAACCATTCAGTGTCTTTACTTGAAAAATGACTCAAATGATAGATTATAATTGTTCTGTTGATTGATTAATCCTTGCAGCTCTAGTGTGTATATTTATTTATTTACCTAATCTACATCTACAAATTGAATGATTGTTTTTTTTCCTTTACTGCATGTATGTCCATGCATCTTGTAACTGATATGTTTGATAGAAATAGCACTTAGACTCTAATCGTGCTGTAATGTCCAGATGTAGGTAAAGTGTACATGAATAGTTTTTAAGGGGGAAACACCTTTGTATCCTCTGTCTGTTTACTCAGGAGACACGGGGAGAGCGAGTGCAGGAGCGTCACAGTAAATGGGGAGGGTGGAGTGTGTGACTTTTCTGTCACGCTTCAGATATTTCTGCCAGCCCACCCCCGTTTTTCTCTGATGTTTGTGTTTCCTTTTTAAAAAAGCATATATGCCTATGCCTATATGCCAACTCGCACAAACAGAAAAGCATCGTAAGAGTACGCTTTTTCTAAATGTGAGGTTTTCTCCTCTCTGCAGGTGATGTGTAAGAGTGCAGCATTTTTCACTTATAAAATAGATTTTTTTTTCTTGCTGACTGTCATCGACACACGAGCCATCTGTGCCTGACTTGAGCTTGACCTGATCAGCACGATTTAAGTGGCTCGTTAGGATCACATTAGCTGCCTAAATTGGGTCAGCCCTCCGATATATCAGATAGCGGCCTGAGAGAGGATAATGTTGCTCGTGTTTACCAATGCAATCTAATTTTACAATTAAATCACCTTCTCTCTCCGTTTGTCTCATGCTTTCTTTGTCCCCCCCCCCACTCAGCCTCAGTGGATATGAAGCAGATGCTGCCGATGAAGCTGTCCGCCCGAGACGACAACGCCCTCAAGGCCAAACGCTCCATCAGCCCCCACCAGCAGCTCCCACTGCCAGCCCCTCCTCAGCCTCACTCCCTGCATCACCACACAGGTACCTTTTTTTATACACACACACACACTCTCTTCCTCCTCTGCTCCGTCAGGACACACCCAAACACAATCTCCACTGGTCTGTCTTTGCCTGCTGCATTATTAAACACGGTTCTCACAGACACAAACATGAGACACACACATTCTCCACCTGGGCAAACCGGACTCCACCCGATCACATTTCTCTCTCAAGCTTTACCTTCATTCCCAGCCTCACCCTGTGTAAACACCTATCAATTTCCCAGGCTTCACTGTGATTAATGACAGGCTGTACTGCTGCCACAGACATTTTAACACTTTAATCCTGTGCCCAACTGCCAAAAAACTCAAACAAAGTTAAACCCTGGCAGGATGTCAAGTGATAGATTGGAGTTAGGCTGAGTACACCCAGCTGTACTAATGACTAATCTGCTGCTAGTTTATTCTCAAATAACCTTTTTTGTGTCTGACAGATCCACTCAGTCCTCCAGACTACGCTGGACCAGACACCCAGTCCGCCTCCTGCCTCAGCAGCCCCCACCCTCCGAATGTTCAGAAGCCCCCCGTGCCTCCTGCACAGTCCCATCCTCAGCCCTCCATCCCTCCCCACTCGCAGAGCACCGGCTCCCTCCAGCTCCAGTCCCATCTGCAGCCACAGGGCCTCAGTCCGAACGCCCAGGCCAACGTCCAGGTAAATGTCTACGGGCTCAGCCACAGCCACAGCATGGCGCCAACCTTCAAGATCAACGCGGAAGACCTCAACAAGGAGGACGTCATCTTCTTCTAAACTCCAGTCGGATCAACCGCAGCAACAATCAAATGAAAACAAATGTGGGATGGTTGCTGCTCTCAAATCAACCGTGTCCCATTCCAAGGACCCACTCACATGCGATAGTGTGATGTTTATGGTACGCTCAGTGCAGGCAGGTGTGGAGTTATTGAAGCTTCATGAGGTCAGATAGTTTGTATAAAGTTTCAGCAATCCATAGCAGAGAGCAGCCTCTGTCAGCACTTCAGTGGCCCCAGCAGAAAGAAAAAAGATTATTAAAGAAAGATGACATTCCTATTTTAACACTGCTCATTGTTTTTAAGCTGCCACAATTTTTCTTTTTTAATTTAATTTTTTCTTAACTTAAGAGAAAACCTTTGACAGAACAAAGGCTTCTTGTAACTTGAATGAAAAGGTTTAAATGAAGTTGTACCAATCCAAAGACCTCAGCTTGGGAGAGTTGAAGGAACAATGTGAAAAGAGTGATTTTTTTGGAGACTCGGATCAAGGCTAGTTAGTGAAGCATGGAGAGCGATGGCGCCCTGGCCTTAACCGTCTGCTTCTACTGGACCTACGACCACAAGAAATGATTCAACGGGAACTCGGAAACGACCCAAGTCTTAAGTCATTTGCACAGTGTAAATACTCCATTCTGGACTAAAGAATGAACTTTTATGGACTAAATGTGTATTCTTTGGTTGTACAGTTGTCAAAATTGCGACGGTTCATTTCATTTTGTTGTTCTTGTTCCTCTTAACCATGCTCATTACTGAAGGAATACATCGTGGAATACATTTCGAGTGTTGCCGCTGGTTGTAAAACTTGACGTTGGTCAGCAGATTAGAAGTTTTTTCCCCCCCAGGCTGTTTATAATGATTCATTTCAATTAAGGGAGAGTTCGCTTTTGAGCACTGTTTTTCCAACTCATGCAAAGCGAGACGAAAATTCGGGGACGTCCTAATTAAGTCTGTGCAGTTTGAACATGTGCTTTAGGTCTTTTCTTGCATTTCTTAGCAGTAGTTCTTTGACTATACTCTCCTTTGCATTAATGATATTTCTAAACACCATCTAACAAGTCTCCACAGTTGTATTTGTGTTTCTGCCACCATGGCTGTGAGCTCTAACAGCAAAGTGAGATAGCTTATAAAAAAGGTCACTTTTAATACAAAAAATTGTGAAGGAGAAATATGTTAATCTGAATATGTACTTTAATTAAATTGGCTTTGAACCTTTAGCGTTTGAAGGTATATTCCCCAAACGTGTAGCAGAGATGCTGTTGACCCCATAGACATCCAGGAAATGACCTAAACTTTGCACTGTTCAGCACGCCGTACCTTGTGGACATACAAAAAAGAAAAAAGGCCTCACTGAGTTTGTCTCACCCTGGGTTACATTTCACAAAAAATACAAACGTGACTTTGAGAAACGTAATCTGTACAGGACAATTCATGATATTTCATGCTGTGTGTTTTAAGGATAAAATGTACTTTTGTCATCAACGTCGACAGAGAAAAGAGAACATTTGGGGTCATAATTTATCACAACAATTTCATACATACAATTTCATTTCATATAAAAATCCATCATCATACTAATAGAAAATATAACTATGATTTTGCACTAGTCTGTCCTGTAGAATAAAAGCATCTGTTATTCCTAAATGTAAACAGCAGAAGATTATACAGATAATTAATGACAGCAAGCCCTAAATGTGCATTTATGGAAAACGGTGTTAAAACTGTGTTTAATATCTCGGTGTTAGTTATTCTAAGATGGATTTACTCCTGTGTTGCATTATATTATTTATTCTTCCTCCTTAACCACACATGAATTATACATGTGCTGAGTCTTCTTCCTACTCACAGGACGAGCATGGCCCGCAGTGTATGGATTCCCTGGTTCAAGTCAGGAAATGAAAAGTTCATGTGATTGACGACTCGTGCTTTTGAACGCTTGTGTCTCTGGACCTCATTCTGCTGACTTGACAGTTTGTAAACTTGTCAGGAACTGTTCATTTTAGCTAAGCCCGAACATCTTTGAGATATATATACGAAGATGTCGGTTTTAATTGAGACCCTGAGGCTTCACTGACTGTGTTTTATCGATTGCTGACGACATTTCATTAGCTGCGTCTTTTAATCTGTGTGTCTGACAGAAAAGTGGCACTGTGACCAGTGCAGTGGTCCTGCAGCTATCGGCTGTTCCAGTCTTTATCTTTATCACAGAAGAAATATGGAGATCTCATTTGCTTGCTCTGTATATATGCGAGAACCCTTTTTAAATCATGAAGTAGTTGACACATTTATGTGTTTTGTTCCTCCAGAGGGAAAAATGTCAAAAGAGCTTTTTATCTTTGTCCAAATAAGTTAGTCTCTGAAGCTATAAATCACTAGCTGGAGTTTGAGCAGGTTTTCTGAGTGTTTATGTATATTATGTGCATTGTTGTACATACTGTATGTGATATATTCCTCACCGGCTGTCCTCTTCTGCATTATTGTATTAGGAACAGAGATATTTGACAATGAATCACGATGCAAAAGTCAGCCAAAAGTCTGTTTGTGCATATGTGTATATACACTTAAAATACACACGTGTGTGTGTATGAACAATACGATATGACAAGCTTGGATAAACTTAATGAAACCACAATCATTTAATTGAACTGAAAATTGAGGTGTGCATATTTAATCTCCCGATGTGAGTTGATGTAGCATTGAAGTCGAGGAGCACCGTCTGTCGTCTTTCTCCCATGATTCATGAATGATGTTTCACCAAGATTATGTAGCATTCATTAAAAAAAAAAAAAATAATCTAAGTTTCAGTTGGTTAAACCAAAGACACATTCGACTGACTGGGTTTCTGTCTGTGCCTCCTGTGTGAAGGGTAAATGACACTGTGCCGGTTGTGTGGTCGTCCACAAAGTGTTATTACTTGTAAAAACATCCTCCAGGGAGTGTCCATAACAAGTCTGTTTACAGCACATTGTAGTACAGTTCATATCCTGTTCCAGGTCCCCTTTTTAGGATTTGCCGTTTGTTATTCGCATCCACAAGCCCAGATGACAAATATCTCTTTATACACACAGAGAATCAACTTGAAACCAGAGCGCACGCAAACAATAAATCAAAAAAGGGAGTTGAAGTTCCCCAGTGTTCTTGCTTTTAGTAGCTTAACACAATTATAGCGTCTGCATTTTTCATTATTAGCATATGATGGGAAGATATTGTATTTATGTACACTATCTAAACAACAAACAACAATGGAGTTTTAATGTGCATGTGAACATGGTGATTTTCAGTGGGTTAAACCCTGGAAAAACACATTTTCCCAGATTTTGTCAAACGATAATTTCCAGGGTTAAGAATAACCTTTCATTCTTAACTTTTCAAGACATTTCCATGTCTGTCCGTTTTCCTGTGTTTCCAAGTGTCTCCTTGAATTCTCAAAGAGAGATGTTGGGCAACAGGAAAACTGGTTTAAGAGCACTTTAGTTCTGCTCCAGGTACGAGACTTTTAGTAAGTCGTAGAGGTGGATGCTGCCTGTTGGTGCCACTGTTTGCATCAACGCAGACTTAAATGGTGTTTTGCTGAACTGAAATGCTTAACTTTTTTTCGCTGTTTTAAAACTTGTCAGTCACATCACTCTGTGTGTGTGTGTGTGTGTGTGTACGTGTACGCTTGCCACCAAAAATACAGCAGAAACATTTCTGACTAACTCGTTTCCAGTCGTGTCTTTTACAGACACGCGCACACACACACACACACACACTGGACCTGTAATGTGTAAATAATCGTGAACATATTTTATTTCCTCAGCCAATTTTACACTAGTCACTTTGGATAGTAGCATACTTGAAAGGGAAAATGAATGTTTATAATGCTTATTATTATTGTCTGTGAACTTGTATTTACCAAGAGCTGTCTAATGACGTTTGTGGCACACAGCAAAACTGATTTTTGTACCATTTTATTTTATTTCACTGCGAGACGTTAGAACGACCTGTGGACACAGACTGCTGCCTTAGAGAGTTTAGTAATAAAAAGTCTTAAAATCATTTATCTGTGTATTTATTGTCTTTTTAGTTTTTAAAATCACAGCCGATGAACACTACGTGTTTGGTTTGCTGCATATTTGGATCATTACTGTTTAGACAAAAGTCAAGCATGCAATAAACGTTTCCCATTCAAGTTAATTTGTATTTACGAGGATTTGTTCTGTTTTCCCCCCTCAACTACCATGTGCATGTGTAACATATAATTCTTCCCCATTATTTTGATTTCTATTCACTGCTTGTCAAAATAATTCTGACCACCCAATTAGCTAGCACCCCTGCCATTCCTCAGCGTCTAGGAGGTGCAGCAACAGTGTTATTGGCCCTGTGTTTAGACGACCTAATAACAGTCTATTCCCAGACAAAGCTCTATTTTCAGGTGCTGTGGTTGTGGCTGTTCAATCCCTCTGTGGACCTTGCTAAGAGCAGGGCTGTCGGGTTTCTGCGTTATTGTCATTCTGGCTGGGAAGACGCTACAGTAGTGGCCAGTTTTTATTGTCTGCTGTCATTAGTGGCTTTCTTGTGTCTCCTCTCAACAATTATTTTTCCAGGCTGCTTCCCCTGTGGGGGGAAGCTGCACTTTACTCCGTGTTTGTTTCTGTCTCGTTCCTTCCACTGCTCTGCCCATTTCATGTCTCCCTGTCTCTTCCCCTCTCATCCAAAGTCTCCAATGCTCCTCAGCTCAACCGCCTCACAGCTCGGAGGCGTTTTATGTAATGCAGTTTGCAGGAAGCCATGAGTCTTGGCTGTTTGTTGGTATTCTGCGTCAGAGGCTCCTCTCACCGCAAATTTAAACAAATAGATGCTTTAGACACAGACGTGCAGACAAACCTCCCTGTAGGCTCATAAAACGCTAAGACAAATCAGACTCCGTGTCAGCAGTTGGTTTATATTTGTTTTTGCTTTTCCTTCTAACAGTTTCTCTGCAATTTGGCACCGTGTAAGTTGACTGTTTACAGAGTTCAGCCTGGCTACTGAGCAACAACGCAATTCAAATTCAGTGGTTCCGACCTTTTTGGCTCAAAATGAAGCAGTCTACTTGTGAACCTTGTCACCGGTTGCGCATGTCTCATCTGTTGTGAGCAGGTGAACCAAACAATGAAGATTAATTTCTTTTGTCTTATTTGAGTAATTGAGTAAGATGTTAGATTATTATAAGTTTCCCTGTGATTTTAAGAGGTAAAATTATCCAGTAATTCACAACAAACGATACAAACATTCTGTAGCTAGCTATAGCAACTCTGTGAAGCTTTGGCACTGCAGTGCTTTTAGCTGAATGCTACTTTCCACATGCTAACATGCTCACAATGTTAATGTTGAGCAGGTATATTGCCATATAATAAAAAAAGTAGAATATTTACCATCTTAGTTTAGCATGTTGCATGCTAACAATTGACAATTAGCAGTTAACTCTAAACTCAAAAACAAAATAGAGTAAAAAGGGAAGTGTAATAAGCTGCGGCTTCAACCTATACTTTTTCGGTCAGTATAATCTTGCTTTGATTTGATTTGTCACGGTTTATAAATTTTTTTACATTTGAATTTTACACGTGTATTTGAGATGTAAAAGTTGAAAATGAACTAAACTAAGTACAGTTGAGGCTGATGGGAATGGAATTAATTTTCACCAGTGTTGTTACAATACAAGTGGGAAACATGAATGTGATGAATCAAATGTCAAAGCCACTAATGTAACCCTCATGGTGGCGCTGGAGGAAAAGGTAGGATTTGTTTTCTGGGATCTATTCATGTTTGTACAAGATTTTAATGGCAATTCATCAAATAGCGGTTGATATTTTTCTGCCTGGAAAACCTTTTAGCATGGCTAATAAAGCAATAATTTGAGAAATATCTGAAAAAATAAACTGGATTTTGTGCAGCAGAGATCTTTTTTTTCCTGCTTTGCTCTCTTGTTAATCATTTGCAACCCCTCAGATTTATCTTGCAACCCCTTGTGTGGCCCTGACCCACAGGTTAGGAACCTCTGTAAACTATTTTGGCAATGTTCTAAGACCAGATTTCCTGTCCTGCTTGTTTTTGCAAGTGATGTTATAAAGGAATTTGCTTCATGGTTATCTGAGTGTTGTTTCATCACTCCTGGCTGACACAAATATCCCCTTGTTGAACAGACACACAACTCTATCTGTTCTCTTTGCTAACACCCAAGGTGATTACAGGAAGATAACCGGCAGAAAAACACACCTCTTAGCCAAGGCTGCTTCAAACCCTGCTTACATAACCTTCTTGGCAGGCTGTGGTATTTTCTGGAAGTTTGTTCAAGATAAGATGTTTAGAACTTTTCAGGCTGCAGCTGCTATCAGCGATATTTAAAGCAGAACAACAAAACGTCTGTATGTAGTTACATATTTACGGTATGTCTCCTCAGACATTTCTCATAGGTTGTAACGCGTGATGTGTAAACTTGATTTCATGCCGTCTGCTTTATCACTTTGCTGCGGATGAATGAGAATCATTGTTCCTCCAACCTGCTCAACTGATCTTCCGTCTTCCATCAACAAAGGAAGTCCCTGTGTGGGGGGCAATGGTGAAAAGGTGAAGAGAGAGGTAATGCCGGGTAGAAATCAGATCAGGTGGACGGCTATTGTTCTGCCAGAGGAGGCTCCTCAGGTGTACGGAAACGGGGAGATGGATTATAAAAGAAGTGTGCTCCGTGCCGATTCACCCTTTGTCCTCGCAGCATTTGCATCTTGCAGTAAGCGGGAGCCTGGCGACTGTCTGGTCATTCCAGTTTTTATGCCGCTGCGCCGACAGCCACGGCCAAAGGCATCATGTTTTCAGGCTGTCCGTCCGTTCTCAAGAACGCCTTGAGGTCATTTCTTCAAATTTGGCATAAACGTGCACTTGGACTCAAGGATGAACTGATTAGAATTTGGTACTCAAAAGGTCAAGGTCACTGTGACCTCACGCACATCCCATTCTTTGTCCCAACAAAACATAATTGGCCATAATTGCGCTAATATTGAGACTGGTATCAGTCTTTATCTAACTAATTGCAAAAAAGCAAATAAGTGTTTCCCCAAGTGAGTAACTATTCCTTTACAAAACGGTTTAATGAACTGTTTAAACTTTTAAAATGAAGAATCCACTGCTAATGACTGCAGGAAACTCCTTTTATATCAAGCCTGTAGTCCGAATGGCAGTTGTTTGATCACAAGGACAAGGAGCCATTCACCATTTGATAAATGAATTCTCCGTCTGTACAACAATTAACATTTAGTGCACGGCTGGTCCACAGCTTTAAGCGTTTTCCGTCTGTATTTCAGGAAGCAGTATTGTTCGAGGCTGACGCTGTGTGGGAGGTCTCTGTGGCATTTTCAAAGAAGTAGAAAGAACTTCCCTCATACACACACACACAAACAAACACACACATTTTTTTTTAACCTAAAGTCAAACGCTGGTGGTGCCAAGTCAAATAGCCTCCTGGCAGCTAGCATGGAAAACCTTCTCCATGTCAGAATGTGTAGATTTAAGCAATTTAAGTTTCTCCCTGGAAAGACCCAATAGGAGCTTTGTGTAAAAGTTTCTTTTTATCAGAGCAGTTTCTGAAAGTCTGTGCAAACCACTGGGGAATATGTGCGCTGCTTTTAAGTAAATGGGAATAAGAAGTGGAAAAAAGTTTTCATATACATGAATATCTGGAGTAAAAGGATACAAAAGGCCTGCAGGACGCCTTTCAATCCAGATAGCGATGCTAAATGAATCTAAAGTGAGTAAAAGGGAGCTGTAGGGTCTCACTATATCAGGTGAAGCAGATGCGCTTTTGTTGATGGTGCACTTAAACCTCCCTGTATTATCTGGAGTAACTCTGTGAGGATTTGTTGTCCCTTTCGAAGAATGTAGCCTGAGGTGGTGCACTTCCCTCTAGTTCCCTCTCGACCCTTTCAGCATTATCAAAAGCAGAGAGTTGCTTTCAGATGGTTTTGTGTCCTATATCTGTGTGCACGCTTTTATATGCTCCTTGAGTGCTTCTGCAACTTCACAACCACCACAACACTCTTTGTCCTTAATAGTCTTTTTCTTGAAGGTAATATTAGCTGATGAAACGGAAAGAATGTTTTTCTTGAAAAGTGTGACAGGGAGGCCCACAAAAGCAGAAAGATCTCAATTCGGCTCTAAATGGACAAACGGGGGTGAGAACAACAGCGTACAGCTTCCTCGGCACTTCCCTCTTTCATCTTGGAAGAGTGCCGCACGGCAGAGCTCATCGCAAGTGTAGCGCCGCTCTACAGGGGGGATCCAAACACTGCCTGTCTGATTTAGGAGCTGGAACGTAGCAGTCGCCAGCCTCCCACCAGAGCTGGCAGGGTGGGATGGCTGTCTGGCCGCTGTTGATGGTGGAAGGAGCACAGAGGGGGAGTGGAGATGGAAAGACGCTGCCAAAAGGCCACTAACTGCTGCAACACCAAACGCTGGAATAAGACAAAGCTGGGTGGATTTGTGTTCTAGCGTGCAGAAAGAAAGAAAGAAAAAAGTCCTTCGTTTAAATACTCCAAAAAAAATCAGGTACTACCATTAAATACAAACATGTCTATATGATTTACTAGAGACAAAAAGCAACACAAATGCAAAAAGAAAAACAGATCAGAGGCAAAGCTGAATATCTTTATACTGCTCACTGTTAATGGGCATATTCAGACCTCAGCCCTCGGGCAGGATCTGAACTTTAGTCTTTCTAGTTGTCCAAGTGGGAAACGTAGCCCGCCCAGATGGGGAGTTTACCGCAACAACATGCACGTCCGTCTTTCTGGCAAAATATCTTGGATCCAAAAAGAAGCATCAATCACATGAAAACAAACTCTAGCTAAAAGAAGTGCAAACAGGCTCTGCAGAAATGTGCTAAACTCTCAGATTGTAAATAAAGAAACGACACCCTGCATGTGACTTGGATCCACACACACACACACACACACACACACACTTGTGGCGTGTGTCAGTTTGTAGCTATTGCCCTGTGTACCCCCGACCGTGTCTCCTACAAATGACGTTTATTTACTCATTTGTTATGAAGTATGTTTGGCAAGAATCATAACTACTGTTTTTAGGTCAACTGGCAGCAAAGGAAGTGGCATGTCCTTGTCCAGGTCGAAGACTCGGAGGTCGCGGCTGATGTTGGAAGGATATGTTTAGGTTCAGGCAACAAAAGCACTTTGGTTGAGGTTTGAAAAAGATTGGGGTTTCGGTTAAATATTAAAGCAAACATGTTGCAGTGTCGACTTGATCAATATTTAATCGTTACCCAACCTTAACCATGGCATGGAGTGCCTAAATATAACCACGAAATGTGAATCATGATTTAAAACAAAGGTACTGGGTTGTCACAGAATAATCCGCAGGCCAGACAACACTGAATCACCTCCGTTCACAGTTTAAAGCCTTCAGTCGTCTGCTGAGGTTCTCATCACCTCCGAGGAAGAAACCTGACTTATGCAACAGGGGAGAAACCATTTGCCAACCCAGTGAAATCACACTTGGGCGTGCAGTGCACACACATTCACAACATACTGTAAATACACCCACCCCAACACACCTCCATGTTTATCTTTTTTTATCCCCAGGTCTTATGTCGGACCATTAACATGTCAAAGATTCTTGGCGGAGTGTTAAAGTGCATTAAGTAGGATAATGTGATAATGTGAGAAGCTCCGGTGAAGGCTGTCATCTGCTGCCTGTAACTTGCACAAGAACCTGTTCCACCATCAACAGAGAAAGACTGCGCTATTGTTCAAATCTCTTCCTGCCTCCTTTGGTTCTCCTCCTCCATCTCTGTTCTTTATATCGCTTACCCCTCCCCACTCCATATACATCTATCTTTTAATCATCCTTCCCCTCTGGCCTCTGGGAAACGGCATCTGCCAGCCAATGGGAGCACAGCAGCAGGGCCATTGCCTTTTTCGACAACATCAACAAACTCCACTTCAGTCACACCTCTGAACGATACACCCAGCAACAGTCAGCTTTGCACTACAGGCGTGTGATAAATCTGGCTGGCTTGCAAGTAGCTGCAGCGACCTTGAGTGAGACGCCGGCCATGGTGTCTCCCCTCGTTCAATCGGAGCTGCGCTTGTTTGTCTATGTGTGGTTGCATGCATGAGAGCGTGTGTGCGAGTGTTAATGCAGTGTGTGCATGCTTCATTAGTTTTGTATAAGCCGCTGCTCTGCGCTCTGAATGAGCAGCGAGAACGACACACGTCAACCCCAGACAGAGGCAGATGCTGCTGACACGTCCGAGTATCTCTCTATTGTATTATTCATCCTCAGTGTCACATCTCATCTGAAGTGGTCAGCCGGACACAGTGCACCAGAAGGGGTCGCTTCACACACACACACACACACGCGGTGCATTTTCATAATTCGGTTTGGGTGTTTTTCTGTGAGTGCGTGTGTGTGTGTGTGTGTGTGTGTGTGCTAGAGGGTGGGTTTACATCTGCCACACTCCAGCTCGGAGGACTTCTCATCAAGCTGTGGATGGTGCTTTTGAAGTTTTTTTTTTTTTTCCTCTCCAAGCGAAAAGGGGCTTTTGATTGGAGAGGCAATGAGGGTTTGTAGCAGAGTGTCTGCGCGTGTGTGTGTGTGTGTGTGTGCATAAATGTGTTGCCTCAGGCAACATATCAACCCCCTCCTTGAGCCTCACTCCAACCCAACTGGGAATTAATCTCTAAATGTTTTATTAATGAGAGTCAGAGGAAGTGTCAATTATATTCAAACAAATCTCAGTTCCTGCAAAAAACAAAGGGTTTTGCTGCGTCTTTGTGACAAAGAGGAAGAGAAATGTATTTTTTTGTACAGCATTAATCCAAAGCTGCGTCTCAATTTGCGTTTTTCCATAATTACACTTGCTATTTTTAGTGCATAGGTGCGTTCACACTGACAATTATGGCAAAATGCAGTGCACTGTGAGTACCCGGATGGCGTAGTCATAACAGTCAAAAGGTTGAGTGAACATCGCACTTAAAGTAAAAGCACTTTTCATTTTTATTTCTTTATAAGAAAATAAAATTGAAGTCAAGTGAGCAAACAAGCGGGCAGATGTTTTGGCAGCCAGAAAAATAATCGGTTAACTGATAATAACTGATCGTCATTTCCAGTAAGCGCACAACGGCAGGGTTTGAGACAACACTACCCTGTCAAAACCGACGCACTGTGCATGTAAGTACACAGCGTACTACATGGAAGTGTTCTAACAGAACTATATGAACTGAGACAGCACGAGTAAAGCACGAAAACACAAGTGGGAAGAGGCATCTTAAAAATGCCATTTGTCATAACACAACTACACATTCATGAAATTGTGGGCAGGGGTGGGAGAAGTACAAAGATCAAAGATTGTCAACGAACACAACTCATAGGCATCTGAAATGTGACATGCCATATAGACACTTTGTAAGAGGTCAAAAGCCAAAAGGTTTGAGATCTTAATCTGAAAAGTAACAACTTACCGTAGCTGTGTCAAATAAAAGGGTAAAAAGTATGGCGTTTCCTTATGAAACTTTACTTTAGTAAATGTACGTATTACTCTCTGATTGCGGACAGGTTCCATCAACAAAACGTTACCATTGTGGGACACTTGGAATTTGAATGTGCCGGCAAATAGCAGTAAAATAATTAGATGCGTGTTTGCGTGTTTGCATGTTTGAGCTTGAGTGTAAGTGCAAGGCAGCCAGCACACTGAACTGAGCTCATCAAAGGCCTGAATGCTGAACAATCAACTCTCTGACTCTCGGATTCATTGTGAGTCCGCCAGAACCAGAAGTTTCCTCTCTCCTCTCCTCTCCACTCGCCCCCTGCAATTTACCAGGTAATTATTCCATTGTGTAAACAGCCATTATTGTGGCTGAATCCTGGCGAGTCCGAAAGCACTCTCCTGTCACAGGGCTCACATTTCTCTCTCTCTCTTTGTCAAAGCCACAGGTCTTCACTGCGCAGACACTCACAAATAGAAGCCGTGGAATTAATCTGGTGGAGAGAGAGAGAGAGAGAGAGAGAGAGAGAGAGAGAGAGAGAGAGAGAGAGAGAGAGAGAGAGACAACCCAAACGTTGTTGGAACAAGTCTTCAATAGCAGGCTGCCTCTGTAATCCACCATGATTGCAATTTCACACCTCTGTATCAGTTATAATGTCAACGCAAACAATGCCACTTGTAGTGATGGATCTTAGCTTTGAGAGAGATTTTTCATACGAAAAAAGGCTTTTTAAACTCACCTATTCATCTGTTTGCCTGTGTTTAAAGTGATTATGGTATAAAAGGCAGACACGCAGAAGCAAGATTGATACTATGTTCTTAATTTAAGGTCATGGTATCAAACCCCTCCATCGAGAGTAACAAATAAATAAACATTATATAAATTATTCCCAGCTGCAGCCGACAATGCTTTCCAGTCAGCTGGACTGAACTTGCAGCCTCTGCATTGATGTAGAGCTTAACAGGCAAACTGAAGGCCCAAATACTGTGGAAATAATTATTATTGTACATTTTCTATTTAGTTTTATTACATGTTTTCTGTATATATCTATGCTCTTGTTGGCACTCATGCACCAAAACAAAATACATACACCCCCCGACCCCACACACATACACACACCTTCTGTTCAGACAGCAGAGGCGAGACACCTCCTGCCTTCGCTCCAGTGGTTAGGTCTGTCTGTCTGTCTGTCTGTCTGTCTGTCTGTCTGTCTGTCTGTCTGTCTGTCTGTCTGTCTGTCTGTCTGTCTGTCTGTCTCACACATTGTTTACTCCTCATTTGTTTACTCTGCTGCTGGGGGGTAAAAGAGAAAGAAGAGAAAGTCTGTTTGGGTTTTTTTTTCCAATAGCTTCCATGCCACATGACCTGATGACTTCAAAATTAATATCAACATGTATCATTACCTTGGACAAGTAGGACACACTTCTTCATTTTGAATTTATTGAATATATACACACATATAAGAAGCAACAAAATCCAATATAAAGAGATGTGTCCAGTGTAGTAATAATTCTGGAAGTGATTTGGAGTCACATGACATGAAAGCTATTGAAATTAAACTATTGTATTAAACTATTCGTGTAACACAAATTAAATACACATCAGCAATCTTATGCTACATGAGACCAATTTAGTATGATTTTGTTTATCATACTTTTCATTAATATGGGCACGTCAGCATGGAGGTATTAAAAACACATTTTGTGCCTGTTGAAACAGTAATTTGTTGATCGTCCCTAAATCAGCCTCTAGGGCAGTGGTTTTCCAACTGGGGGGCGCGGAGCTACTGTAAACACTGTAAACACTGTCAAGTTAAATCCAGCAGATGGCGCTAATTTTACTACCGACCACCTTAAAAAGACCACAGAGGAGGGCCGCTGAAAAATGTAAACAATGCACACACAATTTTTCACCGCTAGCATGGACAAGTTTGTGACAGGACTACCAAGAAAACGCAAAGCAGACGACGAGGGTTAAGTGCTGGTGTTGGGAGGTGACCTAGCCGTCCTCCTGCTGCCAACACCGGGTGAAACTGAGTCAGAAGACGCCGCTGGATCCGGGGGGAATGTCTGTCGATTACCAACCTAAAACTAACTTCACCGCGTTTGAAACTTTCTGGTGACGGTGCACCTTGACAAATATGAAAACATTAAGAAGATTATTCATGTCTGCGTATGGGCCTTATAAACACAAAACACAAGAGTGTACGTTTACAATTATGTCAAATAAACTATAAATACGTTGTACTTACATAAGTTATCAAGTGGTTTGTTGAATGGCGCGCGGGTGCATTAGCAGGCATCCAATCAGCTCTTGCTCAGGGGAACAACCGGAACTAGCGCGTTCGCTTGTCTTTCTTTTTAAAGAAACTGCGTATTTTTAGACGCTTTGCTTTTTCTTTCTTGGCTGCTTTGTTCAGTTTCCGCGTCTGAAAGAGGCTTTTGCGTTTGTAGTCTATTGCTCGTCTCTCACTTCCTTGCTGTGTTGAACCTTCGCTAGTTGGCTAACCTCTGTGTGTATTTTCCTACGCATTTTTACGCATGTCCACAAAAACTAAACTACCATAACCCAGAATTCCAAGGGGACCGACATTTTTAAATGTCATATCGCCCATTAATCTTAATTTAAAGTTTAAATTCAACTTCATTTAGAAACATAACATAGAGGCACCAGTCAATAAACTATATGGTTGTTTGTGTAAAGCTATTTTATATTATTGTGTTGTTAGTTAATTGGTGAATGACATAAAAGATGTGACACCATCCAGTTAATTTGGATAATTTAGTAACAAATACTTATTGTGAACAAGTATAGCTTAGTACATGTGTGTTCACTGTGGCCTTATTTGCCTTTTTCACAAAATACATTTGAACACGTCATGTCACGGTAGGAAGGATAAGCAAAGGTGTACATAATCAAATGAATGATGGCTGAATTCCATTTAACTGCTTCAGGTTCAGGGTGCTGGTATTGTGCATCCTGGCTCGCTGTCACGGCTTACTGAATGCAACGAAGCCATTGATGTTGGTAGTAACACCTGTGTTTTGCCGACTATGACAAGTCAAAATGTCCGCTGTGAAAAAGGTCTATTGCTTGAGATTATTTCATATGAGAGTGGCAAGATAAAGGAGGGCCCGTGCATGTCGGCCGCAATGCAGCTGCATTAACTGCTTATATGGTAGTTCTGCCGCTGCACACACTCACACGTGCAGACAGGCATGTACTGTATACACTTCATGTCTATGTGCAGATTGCTACACAACAAATGTACAAGTACTGTCTCACTATGGCAATACTCATAAAAACAGAAACATATTTTATTGCTCATATTCCTACCTGGTGGTTACAATGCTACCAAATCATCTTTTTATAATGACCTGGCAGCAAAAAATCTATACAATTTCACATAATTTATGTAGCTACAGTGGACTTAAACAGTATAGAAAGGTTCAGTAGACTGTATTTCTCGTGATATAGTGTTTTAAATTCTGAAGTAGAGGCAGGTTTTTGCAGAGCTGTCATATCTGATCTGATTCAGTCAGAAGGTACATATTGATCTGCCCTTAGGCTCTTTGTCCCCATCCAGAGCGGGCAGAGGCCCCAGCTGGGGGTCTCAGGCCAGCAGACACATGCCGATATTTGGGTGTAGAGGCAGAACGTCCCTGTCCGTTCCACCTCGCTGCCTCCTTTCTTATGGGTTAACAAGAAGCCATAATAGTTCCCCCCCCCCCCACCTCACACACACACACACACACACACAAACACACCACCACAGACACACGTGCACACTAAGCATAAATTTATATGCACACAAAAACCACACATGCATGCAGACAGTCACACACACATGCACGCACACACACACACACACACACATGCACAGAGACCCCACATATTAATCCAGGGTCCCAATTGTTATGGCAGTTTGTCCTCTTTCTTCTCCTCCCTCCCTCCCTTTTTTTTGTTTTGGCGGCCTCTGAGGGTTCTTTTGTCTCCAGCCGACTTTCAAATGTCTGTTTATTGGCTGTGGTTTAATTGTGTTGTCGGCAAGATCTGTTTGAAATTATGCCGTTTGCACATTTTGCATCACAATAGCAGCCACTGAGCGTTCTGCTCATCCCGCTGTCCAGTTGCCAGGTCCCCTTTTCAGGGCGGCATGTTTCATCTTTTATGCACTTCTCCATTGTATTTAAAAAATGCATAAATAAACCTTTGATGAGACCCTGAACCCATAAAGGCAAAAACATGTCCACATGCTTGACTGGACATAGCCTGTTACAGGCATGAGCAGCAGAGGGAGATTATTTGGAACGGCCACTTGTTTACATCCAATTAACAACATCCGTTGAAGTTTTTTCCAGTTGGCTTTGAAAAGATTTACCAATGACATTGAATTACATCACTAAAGTGTTTGTTTTAGGGCCTCCCACAATTTACAAACCACTTGCACAACATTCAGTGAGGCTGTTTCTCTTGTGTGTCTCTAGAATTTCAAGTCACTCTCTCATTGTCTGACACACACAGATGTACTGTACAAACACACATATAAGCACACTGATATATATATATATTTATTCATCCATCTTCCTCAAACATCCTCAAGGAACTGTTTTTAAAATCCTGCTATAAATCCCAAGCGTATCATCTACCAGAGCCTTCATCGTGCCGTCATTCATCATTGTTTAAACCACACGTTGTTCTCACAGTCTCAACATAGCCAATTTAAGAAAACAATAAAGTGATTTGCTAAAACAAATCTGAACTCAAGGTCCATTTACAGGCTTTTTCCGTGTTGGATAGTTCACCCACTAACACGGAACCTGACCTGGGTTTAGACTATCGTGAGACACGGTTAGTTTTACCCAGCTGATGATCTTTTGTAGCCACGGTAATCCTGCTTTCAACTGCGTCATCTCCAAAAAGAAAACTCAGTCAGTAAGTGAACCTTGAGTTCACGGCCAAGAACACAATACAAACAACAATGCGTATTTCATTAAACAATGACTATGAGAATTTCAGCATCTAACAACTTTACACCAAAATAGTTATTCATTCATCATTGAAAGTTCATGCCTTAGGATATTTTAAGTGATGATTTGTGATTTATATCCATGTTTTCTCTATTGATTTCGAAACCATTTTATTTTACCTCTTCCCATACCCACTTCATCAGAGCTTTAACATTTTCTCCACTTGGTGTTTAAATCATCTGTTGCCAGATCTTCCTGAGGGACAGTTTCGCCAAGACCTAAGACAGCAGTTTGCTTTGAAAGAGGGAGAGGAAGGAAAGTTAAAGTATACCACAAGCTGCTGAAATCCAAAGTCACAAACATCTTCAAATGTCGAGCCTGCAGGCTCAAGGGATTTTCAGAGCCACCTCCCTGAACTTGAGAGTGGGTACATTCCTCTCTGGTTCTCCTCCCTGCCAGTCTGCACAAATGTGCCAACCAGTTCTTCCCACCCAACGCCCAGTCTGGACTGCACCGTTTTTGTCATGTCAACCTGGCCACTGCAGAATGATATATATTGAGGAGCATCACCTGACAACAGCATTAACGCTTTCTTCAAGGTTTGAGGGATTATTTTGTGTGTGCCAGAGCAGCAGAGTCTCACACTGCACATAACCAGAATGTCTGATATCGCTACGAGGGGATTATAAGAGAGAGCATGGACTGTTCATCTCACTAGATCTTAAGTGTGCACACAGACAGGAGGAAGGAGAAGGGTGTTCCTGGTAAATACCGAAACCACTCCTAACCTGCGTTTGGAAACTATTCCAGGCACGTTAAGAGTACTTGTGTGATTATACGGCCACCAATGCCGTTTTAATGACACAAATTCCAGTCATTCCCTGGGAAGCAGAGGACATTAGGTTTTCAACAAGATATTTATTGACGAGTTATAAGACCATGAAGTAACAGATGGTGTATCAGTAACAGCCTAATATATCAGTATATTTGTTATATACTTTGACATATTGGGAAAACTGCATACATGAACACAGAGCAAACGAAGAGAAACAAATTGATAATTTGCTACAAAAAGGCTTTGATTATTCACACTACCCAAGCTGGGTTAAGACGAAGTTACAAAATTAAGACCATTGAGAGATTTCTTTGTACAAATTGTGCAAATCAAAGGCTTCTACAAATGAATTACAAAGCAAATATACAAACTCTACACACAAGACTTCCATTAAAGATCCTATAAAACAATATTATAGCTACAAAAAAGGTATTTGGAAACACTCAGCTTTTGTTATTTAAATCCGGAATAACAATAAGGTTAGTGATACAGGTTTTGGCAATATTTATGTATTAAATACGCACACTGCTATTAAGCATAAGCATCCATTTCCACTTGGTTAAACAACGTAAGAATATTTTCTATAATGAGCGTTCTGTAACATTGTTTATCATAAAATACATTCAGAAAAACATTTTCAGAACAAAAAGGATAGAAAACAAAGATGTTACCCTTCCTTGACAATACAGGCAAAACTATACATAACCCTGAGACAAATCAAAAAAAAAAAAAAAAACTGAATCATAATTTGAAACCGAAAAGTTTCTTCTTCAACTGTAATGGGCCACATTCTCTCTTGCGAGTGTGTATTTTAAGTGGACGAGGAAGATACAAATTTAGCTCACCAAAATTGAGGGAAGCCCAAGTCCAAAGCCTAAAAATACAGACCGGAAGATTGTTTCTGTGCACAAATGTCTTCTCTCCTTCCCCGTGCGCCTGGCATAGCAAAGGTCTAATTCAGTCCATCAGCAGTCCAAATAAATCACACCTGAGTAAACGCCCAGTGTCGGGGGAGGAGAGAAACCACAACAAAAAGGACAGCCGACTTTCTGTCTCAGTTCACTGTAAAACAACACGTCAGTCTGTCAAACTGGTAATCTACTGGGGAGATGATACACGTTTGATGATGAAGTGAATCAGTTGTCAGTGCAGGGCCGACACAGTCACAGTAGCGGGTTCGCCCCGGAGCACACATCTATGCTATCGGCCTGCATCCTGGCTGTGTTTTTCTTGTAATATAGAGACGGCCGCGGAGCCCCTGCAGTATACATGGCAACGCGTCCAGCTCAGGCTAGTTGCTACATGGGAAAGTTACACAAGAAGTATGAGTAAACAGATCAGGTGGGAAGAGGCCGCAGACTTCCCGTCTCTGGGCTGTTTCCAGGACTCAGGCCTTCGCTTCTCTGCGAATTGGGCTGGATGGAGCCACAGCAGGAACACAGATTCTTCCTCTTTCTCCTCCTCCTCCTCCTCCTCCTCCTCTGTGCAGGCCAATTGAAGGGTGGGGGGGGGGGGGGGGGGGACACCCACACACAAG
>JAVQJL010095235.1:0-60636 GCA_036024295.1 Nannoperca obscura
ATAGATATATAGATAGATAGATAGATAGATAGATAGATAGATAGATAGATAGATAGATAGATAGATAGATAGAAAGATAGACGTACTACCCGTGAGGGAAATAGTTTTGTTATAGTAGCAGCAAATAAACAATAATTCAATAAGAATAACTATAAATTAAAAGCACAATTGCAAATCTGCAGAATATCAATAAAAATGAATACAAAATATAAATATAAAATAAGAAGCAGAATTGCAGATCTGCAATTTGCAATTCTGAATATAATAATAATAATAAGAAGAAGAGAGCAATAAGAACAGGTGTGCAAAAAAAGAATATATACAATATATGTACGATATAAACAGTATGTACAGATGGTAGTGCAATGGTGTGTTCACCTGTCACACAGAGGTGAGTTGTACAAAGTTATAGTGAGAGGTAGGAATGGTTTCTTAAAATGTTCTTTATGAGCTGAATGAGTCAGATAGTGTTGTTCTTGTGTTGTAGGGGAAGTCCTTGTAATATATGTGTGATAAAGAAAAATGGAAGATCAGACGGTTCTTTCTAACATGACACTGTTTAGCTGTTTAGCTTACTTGTTGCCAAGTCCAACAGTACTTTGCGAATACAGTGATTGTGATTGTGATTGTCCTTGCCCCTGTCCTTCCCGTCTCCTGGTTAGCATCTGCCCACCCCCTTGAGGTTTGACATCCATTACACTCCACCTCTATTTGTCAGCAGAGCCTCCTGCACTTCACAGCTCTCCGACAGGTCACAGATTTGGCTCCTAAATACAGCTTGCAGGCAGAGATCAGAGGAAGAGTGATTGAATGACAGGAGTTTGATCAAAGTCCACGAACACAAACACATGCACACACTCAGGAAATCCTCATGTTTCCACTGACTACTTTACTTGGATATATTTCGTGACGGCTCCATTAGATGAAAGGCCCCACCAAATATCCTGCACAGATGCCTCCTTGCCTCCTCAGCTTCCTCAGCCGTAGGTGTGGTGGTGAGTGGTTGATGAGAGAGATGTGAGCTAGAGAGGAAGAAAGCACCCTTTTAATTTAATTTCTCCCTTTCTAGTTTACGTGGGCGCATTTCTCCTATTGCCCAGCATGCTTCCCCTTCCCATGGTGAGGGGGTTGTTTGTTTTCATCGGGCAGACTGCCTTATTGAGGGCAGGGGGTAGAGCGAATGGGAGGGAGGGCCTCTGTTCAAACTGTTGATTAGAAAAACTGGAATTGGCGTCGATGTCCTGAAAGAAAATTCCTCTGACAGCTAATAACCAAAATATACACCACCAGTGTGTTCGCATGCCTTTGAAGAACACAGATGCACATGAAGAACAATGGCAAAGTGCTTTCCAACATTGTCTGCGCTTCATGGTGTCTGAAACTGCCACAATTGTGAGTGTGGGCGCCATTTATATTCACATTCCTAATTAATACCCCAAACAAGATGTCGGTGGTTGGTTCAGATGGCGAAATGATCGGCACAAGAAGCCTGTGAATGTCTAAATTTCCTCAGATCCACAGCCTGGCAACGTCCTGGTGTGGGAGATCTGGTCACCATGGGGATGAGACAGACTGTATTATCTGCTCAGTGGCTGTCTGGCACAAGGAATTGCTTGATGGAGGGATGGACAGGCAGGCAGCAGGATAAGACATGTTTTCCTTTGGCGTCATAGGAAGAGCTTGCCATCTATGATGTCCTTTGATATGTTGTGTGTGATTGTGTGTCTGTGTGCATGAGAATCCTGTCTTATCCGTCTTTGGCAATCTATAACACTGATGTGATGAGAAGCACTTTAAAGAAGGACGCATCTTTTTAGCTTTAAATAACTACAATATTATGATCTGTGACAACTGTGAGCCTGTTGTGTTTGCTGAAATTGGTTTTTCCATCATGTTGGGACATTTTCAGGTGTGTACCTTATTGCTGTGAGAGAGGGCAGCAATGACCTTTTCTGGCACTACCAACAACAGAGACATCAAAGCAGAAATAATGGAGGAAACCATAAGAAACCAAAGGGCCATGAAGCTAAACATGCAGCAGACAGCACTTTCAACTCATGGTGAAGGCTTGCATTGTTTCAGATGCCACAGTGTCATTTTGAGAGTATACAGCTCATCTAGATGAATCACGAATATTGGGGCGGGAACTTAATCAACCGTGGAGGCAGGATGGAGGTGTAACAATGTACTTCTTGTACTTGTACCTTAAAGTCAATTTCATGTCTTAATTTAAATTGTTCTTTTTCTCTTTCTCTTTTGCAGGTATTCCTAATAACATTGGTCCAGTTAGTAAGTAAACAGTTATAAAGGAACTAAATGAATGCTTGATGCTTTGCTTTGCCTCTTGTGCCACACTTCACCTTACAACTCTGAACTTTGTGCCAAGCGTTCATTTCTGATTCCAATCCTTCTAAGAAAGACCTCTCAACAGTTGTTCACTAACCTTTTTTGAGGGAAGATAGATAAGCAATAACTGGGGGCTATATTGTCAGGGTGTGGGCATATTAATTTACTTTATCCAGACTCAACTCAACCAGATAACACTTGCCTGACTCTGCATGCAGAATGTCATTTGTTTTTTTTCCCCTCTCTCCCTTGCATTATAAATAAATGGCATCTAGACTTTATTAAAGTGCCAAGACCTCTCTGGAAGTATAAAGTCACAGGAGGTCATTTTAATATAAGCCGCAAGCACCTCAGCTGGTATTATCTTTGTCAACCAGTAGCCCCTCAGGAGGGGGAGGAAGAAGAGAGGTGCCATGTCTCAAGTTACTGCTGCCTGGAAGGCTGTGTGATGCAGGAACCATAGGCCTGTATTGAGCAAGTCAAAGTGCATTGACAGCCGGGCTCAATTTATCCTTATCCTATCCTATCTTTTTTCTCATTGCCCTGTTCTTAGTGAGTATCCTCTGTTCCCGAGGCAGCAGATTGATTAGCAAATGTCCCCCTCCCTGTCAGATTCTGGAACCTCATAGAGCTTTTGATAAATTGGCCCCAGTGATCAACTTACCTATTAAAAGATGACAGGGGATGTTGAAGTCATACTGTAGTTGTAATATTGTTGGCTCTGGTGCTCCAGTCTAACACTTTAGCATACCGTGGAATGCATCCAAAGTAAGACAACTGACCTTTAGTAGTAAGAAGTTGTTATTGGCTTATATGAAATTGTCTGTAGGTTTAAAAAAACATTCACAAAGTCAGAATCCTTTTATTTTGTGGAAGCTTTACCAGTTGTCCACTATGTACAGCATTCCCAGATCCATAGAATGTCCAAATAGTTATGATTTAGCTTAAAGTAAAAGTTGGACAGTCTGAGAAATACACTTATTTGCTTTCTTGTCAAGTGTTAGATGAGAAGATTGATGATTGATACCCCTCTCATATGTGTCAATATGATGCTGAAACTTGGAGACCCTTAGCTTAGCTTAGCTCAAATTCTTGAAGCAGGTGAAATAGCTAGCCTGGCTCTGTACAAAGGTTAAAAAATATCACATCAGCATCTCTAAAGCATCCCAATTTAAACATAATATTATTTAGTCAATATAAAATTAAATAACTATAAAATTGAAGTTCAACAAGGGCCAGGATAGCTGTTTCCCCCAGCTTAAGTCTATGCTAGGCTAAGCTAACTGTCACCTGGTTTCAGCTCATGAGAGTATCAATCTTCTATTTTTTTAACTCTGTTATAAGTGTTGATTTTCAGATTTTCAATTTAATGCTTGTAGCTTACTTTCACTCAATATCTACTTAATGCCCAAGTGTCACCAAGCCAGGTTATATGTAACAAGGGACACATGGACAACACATGCACGCTTGTCTTGTTTTCATCATTTAAGGGCTAAGATGATTGCTGGGCAAGTTTCCCAAAACATTCTGTGTGAGACACAGGGTGAAAATAGATTGTTCCCAGATGGTTTTTAATCAGGCTTTAGAGTGGTATCTTACACAGGAAAGTGAACAGTGGTTGTAAAGTCTGATGCTATGTCATGAGTCAGAAATGGACAAGTGGCCAAGGAAACCAAACCACGACCCTCCTCTCTCCCACTCTTTTACTGCATGCCTCTCTTACCACCTCCTCACATCTACATCTTAGAAATTATACTTCCATTCCAGCATGGCCCGATGAGAGCTTAGTGTGTGTGTGTGTGTGTGCATGCTTTTCATACATGCTTTATATACATGCATACATATTCACATCAGTCCTCTCCGTCCCATCCTAAGGCCAGGCCAGACCATATCCAAAGGCTGTCCTCAAATCCTTTACGGGGAGAGTGTGCATGCTGATAAGTGTATGGTCGTGTGTGTGTGTGAATGCGTGTATGTGAGTGCGTGTTTGGGGAGGGTGGGTGATGTAGAAAGGACACTCTGACAAACCAAAGTCTTCACTTCTCATCCAGATTGGCCCACAGGGATTTAGAGTTCTCACGAATGGCTGTCCTGTCACAGCAGCCTCCCACAGAACCAGCACTAAAAACTAAACACACTGAAGAGGATGAGGTGGTTTTCAGTGCAAACACAAGCCAATTGTGTGTCTGCATTATTAATAAAGTAAGAATACAGTGGACAAGGTTAGGATGTCCTTGGGTTTGTTAAATGGACTTGAAGCAAAGCTATTGTGGAAAAAGAAAGAAAGCACTGCACTTTTCAAGTTGTTGTTTGAAGGTAATTGAATTCTTTATTGACTTTTCTCAATTCTATTTCAAGTTTATTAAACCAGGCAGAATTGCCTAATGCGGACCATTAAAGTGAAATTAATATTTTAAAAAACAATTCAGGCTCTGCAAGATTGCATTTTATTATGGGTATGGCATTGATTAAAATCCGTCACCACTCATTTAGCTCACCTTACCTGAATATTCCCCATAACAAAATAATTAATGGAACCCAGATGTGTGTTACATCAAATCAATTGCAAACACAGAAGAATAAAAAAAAAAAAAAAACTTTACCAATTAGGCATTATAGATCTGGACAGTGCAGTTTTCACGAGAGTTTTGTTTTTTCTCAAATAATGAATACGTTGTATTGTCATCATAGATTAATTGTCCATGTGCTTGCAAGTCTTCACCGCTAAATGCTTAACAGGGCAACAAAGGATATAAAGACAGATTAAAAAACAACAAGGCACTTGACAATTTATAAGATATAAAATCCGAGTTTGAGTGGTGATGTGGTGTGCCCTTTTTCTTAAGCTCTTTATTTGTTAATCTGTCATTTTCAAAGAGCCTCTCAACGAGTGACTCAAGTGATTTTAACCCTCTGGAGATGTCGCAGTCATCACCGATGCCAGAATCCCCAAGCAGGAACAATTGTGAAACTTTTTTTTTAGATAAAAAATGAAAGAAAAGGATTAGACAGGAGATACAGCATGATAGTCTTTTGTTCCAGCTGTTTTGAAATCAATGACTGGTAATGTTGGGGGGGTTTAAAAGTGATTACATGTAGACATGCCAAGCACAGAGCTAATGTATTATTTAATCCCAATGCAATATAAAAAGAGGTTTGAAACAATTATTCCATGTGAAAAGGGCCTTAAGAACAGCAGTCATATTCTCTATTCACACACAGAGTAATAGAATTCTTGCCAAGACACCACTGATGTTAGATTAGGTGTTAATTACCCAAGGTTGCATGATTCATGGAGTCAATAGCAAAAGCACAGAAAGATCAAGTGAAGATGAAGGGGCACGATGAGGAAACTTATCCGTGTTCCTCCCTTTGCTTGAGTCCTCTCCATTTCCAACCGCAAAGTATTTCCCTGACACGGAAATACGGACTTGTATGTAATTATGAGGTTATGCTACCCACAGCAGTCCGTCATTCCAAGTCCCAACACCTGCCATTATTTATTCATTGTTATTCTTCCACCAGAAATACACTGTAATTAGATATTGATTACATAGTCGATGTGATGAATTAAACAAAATGCCCCAAACTTCTTAATTTGCTAGACATAGTTTAGACTCGCTTGCATAAATCATGACTTAAATGCTAAGTTTAAGAGGGTTTTCTCTTTTTTCTTCAGTTTTTCACTCATCATTGCCATTGCCATAAACATACACAGCAAGTCACAACAATTACATACAACGTCTCTCCAATGTCCTTAATGGGTCTTTGGATACATACTCTTTGCCCGTCCATGTCAGACCTGCCCCATTGTATTTGCTGTTTCCCGATTTACTGATTTGAGTCATGCTGGACATGTTCGTGTCTCCAGTTGTGTGTGTCCACTACCACGTAGTCACCCCCCTCTAGACTATCTGTAAAGTGCATCACACAAGTGCACATGAATAACTCCTGGTTTCTCTCAATTGCACGCAGTTCGGCCGAATGTCTCGTCCCTAGGTGTCGCTAACAGAAAAGAAGGTAGGCATCTAAGAATATGCAACAACTATGTTTTTTCACAGATCAATTTACATCGGGATGTTTAAGCAAAAAAATGACTCTTTCGTAGCTAAGAGTATTTGGGGGTAGTATCTTCCCCTTTCCAATCCTGGTTATTTTCCTGACAAACCAAAACAAAAAATCCTCAGTCTGCTTGTCTTGCTCATGATAAAGGGTTTTGGTTCCTTCAGTGGAAGCTTGTGTATTCGTGGGGCACTCATGTTGCAACAAGCTGCACTGCTGGACATTATCCTCTCAAACACTCAGTGTGCACTTTTTATACATACACACTCGATTTTAATTAGGTGTGGAGCTTCGATGGATTCTCAGTCCTATCTTAGAGCATGGGAGAGAAAATCAGCAGAGGTTTCAGAGTGGTTTCTATGCAGATTGATGTAAGGCTCATCTCAGCTTAAGCCATCGTGCAGATGTGATGCGCAGCCACCTCGCAAACAACTAGCACACAACCACTCAGCTCTGTGTTTCCATGACTGCAGCCAAGCACACACAATGTATGTGTCAGGGGCTTATGTCACCCACTACAATGGCAGAGGCTGGGCCTATTATTTCTTTTTCCCACTGTTTGTTTTATGACCGGAAAGGAATCGAGGGATTGATGTGTTCACTCGTTGCCAGTTTCCTTACCCATGCTCCTGTGCACAAATTTATAGGGTGAAAATTCTTGGCTGGCCTTCACTGAGGTGGAGAGTAGTTTGTCAGGGGATAGTTTCTGTCTGGGGAAACATACACAAAGGTTTTTGAATTATACAAAGCACGTGTTAATGAAATGAAGCATCAAAGAGAAACCAAAATATTTGAATTGTTCGCCATCTAAGGCGTTTATAACAGATGCTGCTACATGCAGCCAACTTCACTTGGCAATGTCACTCCTTATTTCCCAATGCCATTCATCATTATTGCGTATGTTTCTTTCTGTTTTTACTGTTACATTTATTATTAAGCATGATGCTCAGTATTTTTAATTCTCTGGCATTACTTGTTTGTCGTTTAATTGCAATATCATGTTTTTTTTTTCTTTTGTTTGTTTCTTCTTTTAATTTGTCTAGTAGCTCCTCAAGTTGCATTGTCCACTGCCCCTTCTGTCCACGTTGCAAACAGCAAGCGAGGTAGGAGCTCTGGAATTCATAAATAGACCCCCCCCCCCCCCCCTCCCCAAAATGACACCCAAGCCTTCTCACTCTCGGAACTGATGTACGTCTTTAACTGTAAGCCCCCTAACATTTGCAGATCTAACCCAATGCTAGAGCACTCTGTATCCATAGCTCCAGCTCAGTGCTGGACTGATGGCTTTCACTGAACAGGGCACACTGACAATTCATTCGTCTATGGTATCTTTTCTAAACACTTTAAAAGTCCCTTGGAATAATATCTTTTTCCATGCAAATAAAGTGGGTGCTTGAGACTACAACTATTTTTGGGTAACGTGTTTCCAAGACTCGAGACTTTTTATTCCCCATGCGTGCATGATTTATGACCTTAGCCTATTTCTGGAAAGGAGAGATTATTTGTCTTCTGAGAGTATGTCTGCGAGAGTGAGGCATCTAATGTAGAAGATCTTCGCTTACACTCGGACAAGACTTCCTGCTTTAGGTGAAAGGTATAGTGAACTAGACTTGCTGCTTCTTCATTTCCAAGCCTTGTCGGGTTGTTAGCGGTCAGACAGAGAGACCTGACCTCAATACACATCCTTAATAACCACAATCCCTTGGATGAAAGCCATATCCACCACCCCCATCCCCTATTCTGGATCTGTGAGTGGGCTTTCTGTCCAAGCGGTTGCCAGTGAGGCTTAAGGGTCACATCTGTCTGCGCTGTGACACATGGTGTCAGTGGTCACTCAGCGGGGCAGACTGATCCTCACTCGGGGAGAGCTGAGCAGGAGCAGCGCCCCTCCCATTCCAAACCCCCTAGGGCCAGGGCTGCCAGTGAGTATCATAGACTGCAGCATGACGTTTTGCAGTCCAGCTACAACTCCATGTATCTAATTTAGCATGACATAACACTGCATAGCGGGCAATGACACACTCTCTCCCAGCTGCAACTCACCAAACACTTACTTGCCTCATTGACTGCATTCCAAAGACAGTACAAGTGTAACAATCCATCCACTTTAAAAATATTCGTTTGATGAAAGATTTGGAATTCATCATGCATTTTATCACAGAGGATTCTGATATGAAGCTCCATTCAAAGTTTTATCCTGTTACCTCAAACCAGATTGACCATGACATTCAAGAGATCAATTAGACACCAATTTCAAAACTCCCCAACACCATTCCCTGAGTTGAAAGATCCATTTCATTCATGGTTTGATCTGCCTTACGCTGTGTGGTGTTCTCGATGTGACCGTGTCGCTGTGCCATCATTTTGGAACCTTCCTCGGTTCGTGTTGTGTTGTGCTTGAAGTAATGTGACATCTTTGAGTCCTACTAACGCCGTGCTTTTTTAATGTGATGTCTTTTTCTAACTCTGGCTGTGTCCATGCCAGACTAATCATGAGTTATCCTCCCTCTCATCACTGTCCCACCATCTCCTTCTCCTCCCTCACAACGCTGTTTCCATTTTTAACCTTGCATGCCATGGCGCCTCGCTCAAATTCTTTCTAACCCTACCGCCGTAGCACTCGTGGCAACAGGAACAATTCCAACACGCTCTACCGCGTCTCTCTCTTTCTCTCTCTTTCTTTTTCTCTCTTTCTCTGTTCTCTTCCCTTCACACTTCCTCTCTCTTTGCAAGACTGCGAATGCTTCAGCCACTCCAACCGATGCAGCTACATCGAGCTGCTAAACACCGTCATTTGCGTGAGCTGTAAGCACAACACTAGGGGCCAGCACTGCCAGCTATGCAAGCTGGGCTACTACCGCAATGCCTCGGCAGAACTGGACGATGAAAATGTGTGCATAGGTTAGTCCCCCACCTGGCCCCTTTCACTGCCATCCTGCTTTCACAGAAACACTTTCCTCACCTCACCTCCTGTCTTTGACTTGTCACCAGAGAAAGTGTCACCTTTCTCTCCCCTCCGCTTCATCATCTGTTCACCCTCCTGCATCCATGTCTTTCTCTGGTCTTCACATCTTCCTCTTTTGCTTCTTCTTCTTTTGCACAGTGGTGTCACTCATTAACCTCCTTGTCAGAATTAATGTTTTACGGCGGACCATTAGTCTTTCCGCTTTAGTTAGACACACACCAATTTGATGATTAAAGGTTTAGTAGGTAACTTTTATAAAAATAACTTACTTATTGTAAGTAGCTATATTTAAAGTGTCAGCAAATATGTGAAAAAGTTAATTTTAAAGGTTACATATTCAACCTCTCAGTCATTCCTTTCAGGTATGGTTTGAATATCTGCAGACTGATTTCAGGTTAGCTGCTAGCTTGTATTTACTGATGCAGAATGTTACAGTTGGTTTCTAGGTGCTAGCTTGTATTTATTAATGTAATATGTTGCATTTGGTTTCTAGCAACTAGCTTGTAATTACTGATGTAATGCTAGGTCATTACAGTTGGTTTCTAGCTGCTGGCTTGTATTTATTGATGTAGGCCTAGTATGTTACAGTTTGTTTCTAGTGATTAGTTTTTTTTTATTGATGTAATGTTAGTACATTACAGCTGGTTCCAAGCTGCTACCTTATTTATTGATGTAGTACTTTACAGTAGGATTCAGGGTTCGAACTTGATGTAGTACACTGCAGCTAGCTTGTCCAAGTGGCATAAAGTGAGCCAAGCATTGATTTAAAGCTAGAATGATCTAATTTGCACATAGAAGTATATAGAATGTGCACAAACTAATGGAAACACCGAAACTAAGTAAAATAAATATCTTAGCCCTATGCTAATTAGAAATGGGTTAATGCTTTATGGTTAGCTGCATTTTAAGTGTATCTTCATCTTGCTGTAGGTAGGCTAAAGTTATTTTTGACCACTGTTTCTCTTTGCTAATGCAGTTTTCTTTTTGAGACATTCTTTCATGGTTTTCTACTCAATTTACCTTGACATAGTGAAGAAATAGTTTAACATTTTAGGAAATATGCATGTTTTTTTTCATGCTAAGAGTTTGATGAGATGATTGGTACCACTCTCGTGTCTGTATGGTAAATATGAATCATAGTCATCAGGCAGTTAGCTTAGCTTAGGACAAAAACAGGGGAAAACAGCTAGCCTGACTGTGTCCAAAGTTAACAATATAAAAACCAGCACATCTAAAGCTTACTAATAAACAAGTTAAAGCGTATTTGTTAAAGCCCTAGAAAAAACAGTGTAAATATCTATTTGCTGTTTTTTGAGGGATTATGTACAGGGCTATTTTTTGGAATGTTCAGAATTTTCAAACCTACGGCCAGAGCAAGGCTAGCCGTTTCCTCCTGTTTCCAGTCTTGATGCTAAGCTAGGTAACTGTCTCCTGGCTCAAGCTACATATTTAGCGTACAGACACGAGAGTGGTCTCTATCATCCCATCAAACTCTCTGCAAGAAAGCTAATAATAAGCGTGTTTCACAAAATGTCTAACTATTCTTTTGAAGAATTGCATAATTTGTGAGCAAGCCAAATTATATTTTATGATTCAGTGAGTAGCTAAGTAACACTTCTCTGAAACCTGATGCATAAAATTGGTGATAAAACTGTCAGACTGCTCACTGGTATTCAATTTGACATGACTTGCCTGTGAGGACAGTGTCACCTGATGTAGTCATGTCAAAGTTAAAGGCCATTTCCATCTGGTGTTTCTGTTATTTTGTCCATGAACTTTATGCAGGCATTCATACACTACATCATCTTTTTTTCTTACACGTAAAAATGTGTCAAAATTGCATTTCACATAGTTCTTAAGGCAGTAGTTTGGTTCCCTATTGGATTCTTTAGCTAGCATGTGGAGTGTGAGTTCACAGCACTCAGTGCCAGGTGCATTTGTGAGTCCTGAGGGGGGTGTCTGACAAGCAACAAGAGTTCTGAGAGAAATGTCGCAGTGAAGTCACACCGCCAGTCACAGGTGCCACACAAGTGCATATGTCATGCATACATGACATACATGAAATGGCCTCAGGAGTAGCAGCTGAAAACTGTCACAAGGTGTTAAGAGTCACCGAGGCATTGCCTCGTGCCAAACTTGCCATAACCGTGCCTCTCTCTTACTGACCCCCCCGTTTGTCACTTGCCGTCACCTCTTTCCTCTTGCCTGACCCCGGATGTCACTTGGGTGCAGCCACGTACAGCCAACACAGCCACAGAAGGTGCAATGTGATGGTCAGGAACTGCCAAAATAAATAGGTGTCACTTTGACTGCAGAGGGCTCCAGTCGCTGTGGAAAGCTGGAAGGTCAGTTGAGCGTAGGACACCAGAGACTTGACGGGTTGTTTTTTATAGAGAAGGCATTTTAAAGGCTATTACAAATCCTAGTGTGGCTAATCACCATTCTCTTCTGCTAATGATAAAGACGTATTAGAAGATTAGGCCAAATTCTTGGACAATTCCTGAGAAGGATAGCAGAATTTACATCCATTTGAAAATTAGAGAGAATTAAAGAACATATTACAACAATGCCCATTTCAATGTACTCTTTGTTCTCTCATTACACTAAAACCTGAACATTCACTGTTTGTCTTTGTTTCATGCTATTGTCCTATCTGATACGTGCTCATCACATTTCCTGTCTCCTCTTTCCATCTTTCTTTATCTGTACCTGTATGAATGAATCAGATTATAGAAAAGCATGTGCAGATTAGCCCACTTTGTTCATCTTAAATCAAAGCTACCAATAATGCTTTGCATATTTGCTCATTGCACGTATACCTTTATCTTATCTTATTTAACCGTAAAATGAACGTTATAATAATTACAAATATGCTGTAATGAATACAAATTGTTCATGCATCTAGGATCAACATCATTCTTTTCTCATTCTGTCTCCATTACAGTTGAAATGGTAGCATTTATTTCTGTATGAGTCTTTAAATTTATTCAATTTTTTTACCAGTTAAAAATAATCAAGCGCCTTGTTGGAATAGTTGAGCTCATAATTGAGCTCGAGGAATACGGTCCGCGCTGTGAGAATCCTAGACGTGTGATGGGAAGTCAAAGCACCACCCTTTTTCCAGCCTGTGTGTATGTGTGTGTCTTGTTTTTCCAGAGTGTAATTGTAATCCCTTTGGCTCAGTCAGTGATCGCTGTAATGGCACAGGATTTTGTATATGTAAGGAGGGCACTACAGGGCCTAAGTGTCAGGAGTGTCTACCCGGCTATTTGTGGGACGATGGCTGCAAATGTAAGTAGAACCGCAAACCAAACCACGCAGCTCCTGCCTGTTCTTCCCCGCAGTTCTGTTTCTCTCTGCTATCTCTCTCTGATTTCCTTTCTCTCTGTGATTCCTGAGCTTTGCCTGGAAGAATGTGCTGCACATGCGCAGGACTGCACAGCTGCCTTGACAAATACAGACCTAACTCATATCATGAGCTAACCAAATATACTAAGCCATTTGATTCACTAACTGGACCTGCATTTCACATTTGCTGCGGCTGCGGTAACAATGTAATATCAGCAGGTGCCCTATATGGCTCAAATACAGAAAAAGCAATAGCATGGCAGGATTCATGCTGCTAAGTAACTCAGTTATCTTGCCATTTCGCACACCAACAAAACAACAGCTGAGTAAATATTGACTGCTTGACAGGCTGCCTGTGATCTGTTTGAGTAGCCATCACGCCCTCGCCAGTCCACAGCAGGACAATGTCATCCAACACTAACATTTTTTAAAAGAGAATGCAGGTCATTTTGTGTTCCAGCCCATTTATTACTGTCTACCGTTTATATTTCCCTCCGGTCATTTTGCACTGCATGCTCTGTGTAGTCATTTTTTTTCAAATGTCACCAATTTTTCATTGTTTTGTACAAGTCAGATGTCAGTGACAAACCTACAGGAGGTAGCCGTAGTAAAGTACACACCTCATGATGAAGGATTTTAACTCTGACAGTTAAAGAAAGAGCTTTGAGATATAAAACCACCAATGCAAATTGCACGGCTTATGTTGCATATTTTTTGACTGATGCAGCATTGTAGTTTCTGGTAATTGGCATTTGATCAACCATGAGCTACCTTTGTATCACTGTTTGCAACTGTGATTAAGCTACCTCAGCTTTATAGACCTTTTCCACAAAGGTGGTGGCATATATTTGCCTACCTCCTGTAGCTCAACATTAATCTTTGTCCTGGCTTTAGGTGTCCTAAATAAGACACTTCACCATTGCATGGTGACACGATGTTGAGGGATCATTTCTAGTGGAGGCCTCTATTTCTGCCTGTGGACGTAAGGTGATAGCCAGTGTAAGCAGCGTGTAGTATTATTGTCTTGAAGAATGCCAGTAAGTGGTGAAAAAGTTTGTCTGATTCCTATAACATATGCACGGAGCCTGAACTAGTTTGTGATCCACTCAAATGTCTGTGAATGTGAAAACACCCAATTCACACAGCACAGTAAATGCACAACAAACTTTGAGAAAAGATCAATGACGGTCTATTCAAAATAAATGGCTTGTAGCTGCTAGCTCCCTTTGGCGCTTTGCATTTCTTAGAATAGCAGGGAGAATGTAAAGAAGAGGAACCACTTAGCCATTGGCACAAAAATGTCTTTTCAGTACATTGATCTGTAACAGTTTATTATATGATTATGGGGGGGGGGGCTACTATAGCAACAAGATTTCTCTATGATAAAATGGAACTGAACTTGAATAAATTTGGCAGCTATTTGTGAAGTGGCTCTAATGTAGTTTTTATTAAGATAACTGAACAAACAGAACATATCCACCCTTACACAGAGTGTTCTGAAAATAAATCCACTTTGCTTTCTGCAGGAGCAGCTATTTGCCATTGGTGTTCAACAGCAAAAGGAGAAATCCATCATGAAAGAGGCAAAGACCACTGCTCTGACAGCTGCTACAGTAGACCACAATGCACTGCAGCCACACAACTTGCTGTGTTTGCTCTACAGGGCTGTTGTAGAAGTAGATTTTAAGAGAAAAGGGCTTCATTAAAGAGTAAATAAAACACTTTGTAATGAATATCTGAATGTGGCTTGATCAAATATCACATCGTTAACCACAATGATGAAATATCTTTCAAAAGCAAATTGTTTTCTTCCTCAAAATGCCTCTGTATTATCCGGCAATTCAGGATGAAGTCTAAGCACTATTTGGCTTGAGTTAGTCTGCAACATGTAAATGGTAATGCTTTAAAGTCAGATGCATTATGATTTGGATTCAGTGTAAAATGAATAATCAGTTTATTTTAGCAGTTCCTAACACAGATAAATGTTCATTAAAATACACACTGTTTTTGGCTCAGTGTTTATTGTGTGACTGTGAGTACACACTGTAACCATGTACATCTATTTCTACACAAAAGGTATGGGTAGGTATAGGTCATCTTATAATGAATGCCTACACAAACTCTGGAGCATAACTTGGTGAAATACTGGGAATGCTGAGCTACACAACGGCAGTAATTTAATGTTTACAAGGAAAGTAAAAAAGAAAGTGAAAAAACAAAAAAGTCAAACAGATGGAAGCCACATACAGTGAGACAGAGCACAGAATGGATCAGTAGTTTTATTTGTCAGAGTAGTAATGAAACAATGATTAGAAAACCAAACAAGCATTATTATGTGAACTATTTGTATGTTCTCAAAACAAAAAGTCAGCATGCCTCAAACTTGAACTCTTCCTGTAATGAGATGGTTTAAGTAATACTGCAGAATTAAAAAATCCTACTTGGGATGCTTTTCTAGCTTTTATTTACATGTGATATGTAATTTGTAATTTATTCTCATAGTGTGCCCACTTTCTTTAATCCTCAAATGTTTTACTACATCTCCCAAAGTGCCTTTGAGGGACACCCATAATGAAGGTGTTCTCTGTGCTGTACATGTGCAGAGCACATGATATAAATAGCTAGAAAAAGAAGAAGGATGGTGTGGTGTTATATTTGGCCCCCAGTGAAGAGTGCACTGGGTTTTACACACTATTCCGACAATCTGCAAAGATGAAAGCGCTGACTGCATTGCATTCTGGTCTACTGAGGCCACAGTGGAGAAATTCGTATTTCGGCCTCTTCTATGGATTTCTCCATTTATTTTTGTTTTAGCAGCTAAAAGAAAACCTTCAGTGCTCTGGCAATAACTTAAAAAGTCAGTTTTCCACAGGAATTAGAGATATGACTTTAACAGCAAATGGGTCCAAAGTAAACAAAAGAAAATACACATAGCTGTTTTAAGGTGAATGTGTTCTTGCATTGGCTGCACAAAATGTTTTCCACAAAGAGTTTTAAATGGAAAACGACTGAAATAATGTTTGCCCAAGGACCAACTAATGCTGAAGTATTCCTGAAATAGTTTGAAAACTTTTCAGTCTTGACCTTCCGTTGCTTTCTCACTGCTGCAGTATTTACGTGAATGGACCAGACTCTATCTGCATGCAGACTGAATAATGCAATTAAAACTCAAATCTCTCGTCAAACACATCACAGTCCCAGATAGGCACACCTAGTTCATCGGTCCCGTCTCTAAATATTATCACTCATATCAAAAGCAAACGCTACAAATCTAATCATTTACTGCCTGTGCTGGCTCTGTTTACATGTAGAAAAATGCTTAATGTGAGTGACAAAGAGAGACAAAGGTGCAGAGCTCTCAGAATAATATTCAACCTACCCCAACTGAGTTTTCAGGCTTTCAACACAATTCTTCCCTCTTCTTAAAAACACCTATCTTTAGTGTATTAAAAACATATTATCACTTATACACTTGTTTCTATTTACAACCCTTTCCCTGGATCAACGACCAAACAAATTGTACTTTAATCGTATTGACCCTGCTACTTATCCTTCATAAACTCTTTATCAATTTTCTTTTTAAAAATGAATGTATCTGTTTCATTTTGGACATGGCAATGAAGTAATCCATTTGCCTGCAGGGGGCGTCCATTACCTGAGCTTTCCTGTGAAGCCAACCAAATTCATTTTTCAAGTAAAGTTTAAAATGAAAAGCCTACTTTCTGGCAGACAGTGAACCAGTTCTAAATTGAGGCTAAATTCAACTTGCTGCTAAAGATAGCTATTGTTAGCCAACATTTATTTCTAAACCAAATCAACTTACTTCTTATTCTGTGACATTATGCACTTGTTTGACACTGGAGTCATATTGTTTGTTGGGGCTTATATTTGTGTTCCCAGCATGTGTGTCTCTTGATAGGCCTAAAAACAAATCAAGATACCAAGAGATTGGTAAGGGCTATCTTCTCAGTTCAAATTGAAACATCCATCTCCCTTTGTTCCTTCTTTTGCAAAGTCCAAAGCAGTTTGAATGGTAAAAAAATGTTTTATTAATCCGCTGGGCCAATATTAATGTCTTAAATCTAAAGTCTTGCCAGCAAATTTGAGGGCATAGGTTCCATGGAGGATAACACCAGTTAGTCTATAAACTGTAGGTGGCTGATTTCAACATATACTGACCCAGGGAAGCATGCATTGAACATCTGACCCAGGGAATAACATTGCAGAGAACATAAAACCCTTTGAAAGGTCTATTTAATGTGTCATATTGAGAGGGTATTGAGCTCAGAACATAGATACACTCCTGTTTGTTGACGACCAGCGCAATAGAGCAGTAAGTGAGTTTAGTTAAGACTGGTGCTAAATGTTGTTTTCAGAGTGTGATTGAAATTAAATATTGTGCAATTTTGTGTCACATCTCCTTTGTTTTGAGGTGCAGTACAAGGCTGCACATGTTAAAGCTGCCATCAGACAGCACAGCACGGCAGCTTAGCTAGCACAGCTTTTTTTCAGGTCCCCCAGGCTCTAGCCTGTTGCACATGGTTGACCTAAGGCTGGTTTTACCTTGAAACGGTGTGCACACACAATGATGTCGTGCACATTATTATTTAGTATTTTTACGATACATTTAGATCACAGAAGGAATACAAATAACTTTCAATAACCTTAGAAATACCCGACATGTTAGCATTTTTATCATTAAAGCAAGGAGGAAAGGTCATTGTCTAATTAAAGGAATATCTCCCGTGTATTGATCATATCAAGGCCTCTTGTGGAAAACACAATCCTTTAATTAATACACTTGATTGCTCTTCCTTGTCATCAGGGAAGATACATTTTTATTTCCAACTTCCTCATCATGAAGAGAGAATCAAGTACGGCTTTCCAAAGTAAGCAGTCTTTGTAGTTTTATATATTGACCCATTCCATTCATTTCTGCTGAGTGGTTGAATTGGTCATGAAAATGTCAGTTGGAAAGAAATAAAAAGACAAAGATAGAGTTCAGATGTCTTATTTGGATCTAGTTGTGTATGGTATTTGGTGAGTTGTGGCCTGAAGCAAAACTTACTGAGCCAAACAGCAGCTCAGTTTTCTCCAGCAAAACAGACGTGGCACAAATAGGATTCACAGAGTCAATGTTTCTTAACAAGCCTCCCATCAAAGCCCTATTTGGCTATTCCTGGGAGACAGCATGCATCCAATCCTGAGTATTAGGAGAGAGGCCTGATATTTGTTATTGTGATATTTATGTCCCATAGAGTTCATAGATTGCTCACCACATTGTTTTCCACTCCCATAAAGTAGTGAAATGGTCAGAAGTGGCCCCTGTGTTTATCACTGTTTATTTGTCTCTGTTGGTTTATTAGTTTGTGCGGCGCTGCTTTGTTTGCCTCCAGCTTGCTTGACAGCTTGCCTCCACTGGGAATAGAGTGGCCTCGTTGTCCCAGCTCTAAATATACACCAATTTTCACCTGACGTTCAGTTTGTCTAAAGTCAGTGCTGTTTGGGGGAAACTGTGGATTCACATAACTGATGAGATGAGGCTTTAATCAACTTTGATATTAAATAAATGGAAATGATTAAAGGGAATTTACTCACACTACAGACAGAATGATTAGTTTTACATACAAAAGATGAGATGAAACTGGTTGCCAGGTGTGTATAAAGGGGGTTTGGTTTTGTTAGATACAGATAAGACATAAGATTATTTTGTTGTGATATTTAAAAAGGTGCTATAATGTTCTATTGCATGTATTATTTAATTATGGGAGGATGTGAAATTTTATAGAGGTTAAACTTTTGTTGAAAAAAGGAAAAATCTGCACACTATTAAAATGTGAATATATGTAAGGTGTTAATAAATTCTTTGTGTGATAGTTGGGATAAAAGAGCCTTTTAAACGTGTATAATTTTCATGTAAGTATGCTATCTTTAAATTTATTGACAATCCCTATGTTTTTGATGCTACCACTGGGGGTGCCAAATGTAGAAATGTTCTAATTCTACACATGGTGTTTGCTTTTGAATACAAAAATGACTTACTCGACATAATTATGATTGATCCCCTTCAGATTCTGCCTTAAAAAATACATGTTACTATATGTATCAGGGATTTTTTGTAAATCCATTATATTTCATAAAGAAACATTGAACCAATAGTTCTACATTTTGGAAAATATACTTTTTTTGCAGAGAGTACAATGAGAATATTGATACCACTCTGTATACCACCATATACAACGACTATATCGATCTTCTTTTGTAACTCACGGGAAGAAAGCAAATAAATGTATTTCCCAAAATGTCAAAATAGTAAATCAATTCTGGAATAAAATGTGGTAACCATTTACTTGAAGAAAACATTTAGTAAATTGTGCATTTGTTAGATTCAGAGTAAGAGAGAATTCCTAATTTCCCCATAGGGATCAATAAATTGCATCAAATTGTAATAGGGCAACTGAGTAGTAATATGAAATAGTTTTTTTTCTGGCATTTGATAATGAATATTATTATAATATGCTTTTGATGCATCACAAGTCGCTTCAAATAAAGTATCAGCCTGAAATCTGTTGCATGTTTGATTCTCACTCCTCTCTCCTGTCTTTAAATTAGCCCGGGTGTGTGACAACGAGCTCCTGCGCTGCCAAAATGGCGGCGTGTGTGTCAACAACATCCGCTGCACCTGTCCCACAGCCTACACGGGCCTGCTGTGTGAGAAGCCCCGCTGTGAGACGGAGCTGGGGGGCTGCGGGGGCCCCGATTCGGGCCAGGCCGCCCTGGTGGCTCCGTCCTCCCCCAGGCTGCTGCTACTGCTGCTGCTGGGCTCGGCACTGCTGAGAGAGGCCTCCTCCTGGCCCGGCGTGCTCTAAGACTGAGACTCATGACCTGGTGGGAGAAATAAACTCCCCACCGCCTCCACCTTAACCTTCCCATCCCCCCTTTCAAATAATCAACCATTAAACAAGAACAACCATGAGCTTTCTGGACTGTACTGTACTGAGCTTCTCCGCCGCCAGACTCAATGGACACTCGCGCTGACGATAAAGAGAATGTGCCAGACAAATGAGTGCAAAAACTCTTCATTTAATTTCAAAGAATATATAGAAATGAAAAAACATATACTTCTATGCCAGATATTATTAAAACAAAAGAGTAACAGAGCGTTTACGTAATAAAAGTTAAATGAGCAAAGAACAGTGAAACCCCTCCCCTCTAAGCCATACCAGGTACTTGAGCTCCTTCCAGTTTGAGAAGGGATAACAGAAGATGACAGACTCGCTCACTTCCTCTCTTATTGCCACGGCAACAACAGCTGCGACCAATCAGCTCTCGCACGAGCAGAGAGTGGCCGCCGATCCCCTCGGGACGCTTCTGCGAGTTAATGTTGGCTGAACTGACGCCAAAGAAATCTCAAAGAAACTGTCCCCTTGAACGGCAAAGACTGGCCTCTGAAACATAACCATTATACTTCAATACAACAACAAACAAAATGAGGAAAAAACACAGGAAGCATTCTTTGCTGTCAGTGCATTGTGGATAGAAGGAAATCTGTCCGGACTGCCACTTTGTGACACAAAACCCTTGCCCACGTCGATCCCTCTCTAGCGTTCTGTCTCTCCTTCGAGCTCTTTCTCATCCTCCCTCCTGTTCATCCTCCCTCCCTTTCCGTCCCCTCACCATGCTGCCACTGACCCTGTGCTTTCGTGAACGTTACTCTGTAAACCCTTGTTGGTTGAAAGATTCTTTTGTCCGATGTTAGTGATGCACATGTGTAAGAAGCCCCGTCCCCTCCCTCCTCTCCCCTCCTTTCCTCTCTTGCAAAAAGATACTCCAATAAAGCTGTCTGATTCTTTTTCTATCTTAGAGCCACCACGCTCCCTGCGATCATGGTCAGAGGATAGTTTTCACCTGAGCAGACGAGAAGAGCATAGAAAACCAACAGAGCAAACAAAAAAAGAGTCATGTAGTACCTTTTGTATCTTTGCCGAACTGTGATTGAAAAAAGGCAACCTTTCATGTATCTATTTAAGACATCCAAATGCAGAAGCAATTGTTTATGGGTTTTCTTTTCTTTTGTTTTCTATTTCTTTCATTCACTTATTTTATTTGTTATTACTTTTAGTTGTGCAGTTGATTTTCCTTTGTATTGGCAACGTGCTGGCATCAAAGAATATCAGTTTACATATAAAGTATTAATAAAGTGTAATAAAATCCCACCAAAGGACATTATAAATGTTTTGTTCTTGCTTTAACACTTGAGAATTTAAGTGAATAAAAGTTTAAAAATGTAACTGTGTTGATTATTTGTTGATCGATTTAATTTTGTTTTTTTCATTGAGATGTGAGGTGTTTTTAGAAATGTCCTGATTGTGTTTTTTTCTATAATAATAAGAATTACAGTGGAACTACAGACAGTATTCAGTGGGCACAAACGTTTCCAATAATAAATGAATGATGAATAAATTCTACAGTACTTGGTTTTAAAAGCAGCTTTTCCATCAAGGACATTCCTGTTTTCCCTATAATTTACCAAAAGATTTAGTTCTTTCCAAGAAACGTCTTGAAAATTAAAAGTAAATTGTTCCAAAAATCACAGAAAATGTAGTTAAAATAACTAATCTTTTGTCATAAACTTAACGTAAATATAAGTAAAATTTCTGACCACTTCAGAACTTAAAAACATAAGTTCTTCTGGCTTGAAATTCTTTGACTTTGAGTTGAATGACTGCACTGCTGATACTTCAGTAAACGTATTAAATGTAGTTCCTAAAGAAACTTGATAAGCATATTAACAGACCTGTAATGTTTGAGAGTTCAAACTCTGAGACCCTTAACTTAAGAAAAACTAATTTAACGTCTTTGTGCAAACTCTGATGCAAAAGTTATTTGTGTGAAATAAAGAACTGAATGATCACATTTAGAAAATGAAAAAGCTAATGCACAACATGCTAAGGCTACATTAACAATTCCTTAAAATACAGCCAAATTAGTAAAGGAATTTGGACCTGCTCTCTTCATTTGGACAAAATATTGTTCAGCTGCAGTTCTGGAACCAACAGCTGTATCTGAGAGATCTGGTTCACCTTCAAAATGTCATTGGGTGTCTGACACCCATGTAGGAGGGGTAGGGGGCCTTTTGCATGTCTGTGCCGAGGCACCAATTATCTCATAATCCCTCCATGTATAAAATATTGGCTGTTTTTTATTGATTTCATATTTTCTTTAAACAGATTCTGAAGTTTTTGCTGTTGACAGACAATAATTGAAGCTATCTAGCAGAATTTTGGGAGCAGGACCACACCTCAATTACGTTAAGTACAACGTCATATTCTCCTACATGAAATACCCCCCTAAACCCTCTCCTCGTTTAGCTCTCGCTTCCCCCCCAATCCCCCTTTTCTTCTCGATTCTTTCTCTCTCCTCGGTAGGGTCCTGAAGGGGGTCCGTCGTACCCGGGTGCCACGACGGATTCCCTACGAAGATTCCCCAAACCACAGCATCATCAGAAGACTCAAGCATTCCAGCTCGTATCATTGTTAAAATAAATCCTTCAAACGTATCTCGTTGATGGTGTGGTGCTTGCTAGTGAATGAGTATCTATTGTTTTTGTTGTACAAAAATGGTTAACTGTTCACTTTAAAAGAACGCATTAAGTTCTCTGCAGGACTATTCATTCATTTCTGTTAATATTTAATTACATGATTACTGCGTTACTACATCATTACTACTAATAAGAAATGATACTAAATGCTTTCTACAAAAAACCTAGCTAGTTGAAATGTCTTTACAGATGTGATTATTATCTTATTTATATCTGCACCTAATATGTTACAAACACTTGAGGTGCTGCTTAAGAAATGCTGAGCCCTTAAACAAACTAACATGTGATCTGTGGAACAGAAACCCCCAACAAGGCCACCCTGACAAAACCATGGCATACAAATCTGTGTATCCGCTTTGGTGATATTTCCGTGCTATTTATCTTGAATTCAATCTGGTAAAGATTTGTTTCAGTGGCATACATTGTCGGAGGCACTGAATTAAATATTTACAACTATTGATGTCTCCTGGAGAGCCTGTGTTCAAAGTTTATATAGTGGTTCTTGTCAGACACTCGACAGTTCATCCATAACCTGAAATATTCAAGCCGCAGTTTCCACTAAACAGACTTCATCCTTTTGTTGTTTTAAAGTTTGACACAAAGGAAATAAAGGAAGTATATGACTACTGATTGTTATGCTAATAGCTAACATGTCTTTTTATATGTGTTCTTTTCTTCTGAACAGGACAGCATTTAGCAACTGAGATCACTGGTAGACTTTTTTTCCCCTAATGTACATAGTCCTGGTTTCACAGAGAGAAGGCAACATCACGTAAACATGAAACTTGATCTGCACTGTAAAAACATTTACATGCTATCTTTTTATAGTGAAATAACCTAATAGCACAGCAAGACTAAATAACAGGTTTTTGTTTCCCGGCATATTGTCTCTTATATGCCAAATGAATTGATTCAGATATTTTATTTTATTGTTTGTGTCTGATCCAGAGCCACCAAAAAACAAAACATGTTACATTCAACATATTTTGATCTTCTTCTTCTTTATTTGACTGGCTTTAGAAGTGCCAGAGTGTCTTTGCAAAGGTTATGTTAAACATGTTTACTATTTCATTTAATTTCATGTACACAATCATTTGCCTGATTTCAACTGCTACAATACTGAGGAGTAGTCTGAAAAACAAAAATCTATTATTTGATACTAAATTTGTTATGGTGTATGAAGACAATAATATTAGCAATTCATTCCATACGTTTTCTTAAGACTGATAGCAAAATTCTTCAGAAAAGCACTGATATATAAATGCAGCCATTTGCCATTTGTAATTGCATCACATGTAAGTACAGTTTAAATGTCAAAATTATCACTTATGTATACACAACCAAAAACAAAACTCTATTTCCGCGACCACTGTTGTGTGTGTGAGAAGCGTCTGTTTCCAGGGACGCCCAGATAAATTCAGTCAAAGTCACTTGTTTGTCAAGGTCCCCTACAGTGGGTCTAATTTTACCATGTGTTCAGCTCAGGTGTCAATGCACCATGCTGCGTGGAGAATTAAAATAGAGTTGACGTCGTTTGGGGAAAGAACTTCATCCTAGATATCTCACCTCCAGCAGCTGTTGGATGACCCAACCATGAAGCACCACCGGAATATCTCGGAGCAAACCATCCACTGCCAGCGGATTATCTCCTCCCTGTAATGTGCTTTGTGTTTTTATTTCTGCCTTGTAGTAAAAACAGTGTGGAATTTATCTGTGGGGAATCAAAGACTCAGCGTAGAGCATTTCAGCTACAGAGGCAATGAATGTTTATTTGGATCTATGTTGTAATTAGCTAGAATATAAGAATATATCATAACTGTCACTCACAGGCCACCGTAGCTCAAGGGGAAGTCACTTTGTCAGATATGTGCAGGTAAAGTGTCCAAACCAGGAGCACAACTCAAAACTTTTCTTAGTTGTCTTAAAGAGAACAAAACGTGTAAAGAATTCACACTTAGAGGTGGACTGTGTGCTTGCTGCTTCCGACTCCATTCCATCAATAAAGATGCAATGCTGTCCATTTTCCCATCTATTTCAACCAGTACTGTATAGTAAACCTATATTCTCATTCTTGCAGTGAATCTTGAGGCTTTTCCCATTTGCCAGCGAGGCATATTGCCATCTGATGCATCCTGATTATCAAGCAAACTTCAGGGATTTTTATCCGCCCACCATCCTTTTGTTTTAGTCATACTTCAGCTGTTAGATATTATGCCAAAAGCATGACAGAGGAGACAAGAAGGCACAGAAACACACATTCAGATGGATGAGGAACATATTTGCACCATCAATAAAACCATGATTAGACATTTTGTAATATACGCTTACTTATTTTCTGAAGACAAGATGTGGTTTATGGGTAGTTACGTTGAACTACTTGCCAGATGCACTTAACTTCTTTGAGTCTTGTCAACGAGATATAACATATTGATTAGCTTTACCTTTTGATAGAGCAAGCTGTATTTTTGCTCAAAATGCACCACTATGTTCACTAGCTTGTAGCTAACTTTGTCTGTTTGCCATTTGGTATCGGAAAGATCCATTTTTAGACCTTCCCGCTGAAAACTGCTGCCAAAAGAAAATCATCCCTGTAAGTTGCTATATAGCTCTGTAAAGTTGAGTGGACCTGCAGGGTTGGGAGTTTCCTGTGGGTTCATCGCTATAAGTTATTGCTCATTTTGATTGATATTGATTATAGCCACTTGAAAGACACACTAATCTGATTCAACTGGACTTTACAATAAACTCAAGACAAGTGCAATATAGAGAGTTCTACAGATAACAGCCCTGTTTGTAGTCCCTGACTCACTCTCACCATGAATAACCAGGCTTCCCGTTTGTTCAGGTCAGGTAAGTGGATCTTCCTGGATCTTTATCTTTGTCTGTTTTCTATCCTTGACATTCTTTAAGAATCTACCATCTGTAGATACCATGAAGGACACACGAATACACGAAATCTGAAAACATAATTTTATTCTTATCCTTATCTATCTTAGAATGTGTCAGAAAATTAACAGAAAGTCATAATGTTGAGTGTCATGTTAAACGTCATGCTGCATTTTCAATTTTCTTAAAATTGATTACTGCTAAAATTGTTTCACTCTGCATATCTTGACAATTAAACAAAAAATCTTCCATAATGATATAATATAATGAGAATAATTTTTCAAGAATCCTTAAAGAAGAGCAGACGTCTCACATGATGAACATTCAATCTGAGTATATTCACTTCCAGATGTTCTTGAGCTGATGTAAGCACCAGCGGGCAAGTGAAAAAAGCCTGCGCAGACTTACATTTGGTCGGGTTGAGAGGTATTGACCCCAGCACTCTTATTCCCGCTATGGTTGTGATGTGTTTGTTTGTGTGATGATCAATGCACTTATTGAACCACACACAGCACTTATTGATCAGTGTTTCTTTTTCCTACAGGGGGCACTGAGTGGTTTCTCCACACTGAAACTAGACATACAGTATGTCCATTAATGGAAACTAAAGCTGCGACTCAGCTAGAAGCCTTCACAGAGCTTGACTGAAATTGTATGACTTTTACACTCTTTATTTCCCCCTTTAGAAATGGTTATTTTTATTTTGAGGAGGTAATGTGTTTTTTCTTTCCCTCTGGCCCACATCTTTCCTTTTAAATCACACTAGCATTAGCAGGGTAATCTCAATGCTGGGCTAACTAATGAATACTTTCAAAGCTTAATTTTTCAAAGGTGCATATACCTTTTGAGACCAGGACACCAGAGAGTCCCTACAGTGATGTTACATGAGTAATATGTCTGCATGCTGGTGATTAAGTGTTACACGTCTAGGATTCTTACCTGGCTGGAGCATATTGATGCTGGATCCTTTTTCCTTGGGGGAAATATCCGATAGTTACAGTAGTGTTTGGAAACGTAGGCTATTCTTGAAGTTGGACAGCCATTTATTACCATGCTTACAGAAGAAATATATATTCCAAAGGCATTGTGTCAAACACATGTATGCACTTTAATATAAAACAAATCCAGTTCAACAAGACCATAAAACTATTGTCTCAGAAGAGAGTTTAAACAAAAATGTAAATTTTTTTGTTTCACAAAGGCAGTATTTGTTGCAGCACCATTGTATTGAATTGTGTTATATTTTCCAAGGTGGTATTGTGTCCTTACTAGAAGAAAAATACATTTAGAAGTATGTTTCTTTTCTGTATGCAGGACCATCGTACTAAATAAATGATAAAAAAAGCATTTTTTATTAGTTTGTGATTCATGTAATATCAGTACAGTCTGTTTACTCTGCACTGGCTGGGCCCCATCATATCGGCAGAGTGAGCCAGCACATGGGAGACAAAGTGATTGAGAAGTGAGACTGAGGGGTGACATCTCGTTGAAGTGAAAATATTGTGTAGTGGTGGAGTTGAGCCATCGGGATTCAAGATTTATCATACTTTCCCCAAGTTCTTTAAAATACTTGACACGCGTGATGATTTTCCAACTGTGAGCAGGGAATGTTTGAAATGTAAAGAGGGAAATTCCATCGTGGCTCAACGCGGTTGATGGATGTCAAATGCTGCTCTCATGCCAGGGAAAGTCAGGAGTGAAGGGGAACCGACACAAGCCATGAGCAGAGCAGTTTTCATGTGACAGTTTGGCAACGACAACCTTTTCCTGGGACGTGGAATAATGCACCTGTAACTAGGAACTCTAGCCAAATGCGACTGGTAATTATATGAATGGAATTACAATAGTTTTGAGAAATAATCACATTTTAGATAGCCATGCTGACTAAGCTGGATGAGATGCCTTCGTAATGCTGTAACAGAACATGACCAGGGCATAATTGTAAATAAATATTAATGAAAACAGGAGCATTTGATATTATGGTAAATACTTACTGTGCAGTCCCAAATCTGGAGATGTAAGCAATGTGGTAACTATATACTGGTTATTTTTAAGAAGTGAACCCAGTATAAGAGATGCAGTCCTCTTTGTAGACGTTGCTAAGAGACCACACAGTTTGTGTAATTATACAGTGGGTTCTGATCTGCCAAATTTTTAAAGCTTGCATGTTCAATGTTTCAAATCATATTCTCTGATTTAAGACTCACATGTAACTCCAATTATTGTATTTGTATAAGATTGTCCCTACAATCTTTACCACATGGGCAAAACCATAAAAAATAAAATTAAACATTAAAAAGGCTAATTCTAACAGGCATGCACTTTGCGCATCTCTCTTATCTCAAACAGGCGTTACTAATAACATTAACAATGGCTCTGTTCTAATCAAGAGTCCCAGTAAGCCAGCATGCACAATACCATGACTCTGAAACTGAAGCTGATAAACTTACACCTGCGCTTTTTCTACTTTGACATGTCAAAATGTTTGCTGTGAAAACTGCTTTTAATATTGAACCAATCAAATCACCAGGATCAATGTTTTTGTTCTGAAACAAAGATTCACACCCTCTGGAGAAAAACAGTGCAGGGGGTGATACCACTGCAGAAAAATTAACATACTTTTTTTTTGTAGTCCAAACTAACACTATGGATTTATACAGACTTCTTAGCAAAAATTAATTTTAAATACAGTGTGACTTAAATACTCTCAGTACAGGAAGGTTTATTGACATTTTATAAATTAATCAGTATTATTAATATTATATTATAATATAAATTGTTCATGTCCATGTTCATGTCAATCAAGCACGTTCCTCACATTCCCACACAGTCTTGGGAAGAAGTCTAATCAGGCAAAAGACACCTGTGTGGGTGGGGTAGTGCCTTTAAAAAGCCCAGAAGTCATTTTAGGTACTTTCAATGCATGTATTGCAATAAAGCAGAAAGCAGGGTGTGTTGTTTTCAGTGTTGGAGAATGATGGATATTCACGTCTATTGATACCTCTACTTATAAGTTTTATCTTCATTTGTTTTATTGTAAACACTTTGGCCATTACTCTCTGAAAAGTCATTTGAATTTCTGTTTTTAGAAACTGCTCCACTGCTCTATAAGGATTTACACTATGAGGTTTTGAGAACAAATGAGGTGAATCAGTCTCAACATCACACTTCCCTTGGATTGTTTTATGTCAGTCAAAAATAAAACATTACTCAATATAGAAGTGGTGAGATTTGAAATAACAGATTGTTTGTTTTTGTCATGCTCTTCCCTGCAGTGTGTATAGCATCAACCTGGGTCCACACTGGCTGTTTTCCACGCATGTAGTGTGTGCTGTGGACAAACAGCTTGTGCAACCACAGTGTCAACACTCTGATGCTGATAGACTGAACAAACGCAGGGTCAAATAAAAAGTCACAAAGCTCACATGCCAAATAACAAATCCTGTGAGGGTTTTTTTTTATCTTTAGTTCCAGCCCGATCTGACATCATTGTCAGAATCGTTGCAATGTGCAGTAACCAGCTAATTAACTTAATCAAAGATGTAGGTGAAAGTCATCTGTCCTATTACTGTCACTGAGGGTGGCTTTGTTTTGACAGTAAACAGGTATAATTTCTTCTCTTAAAGGCAGTTACATCAATGTTCACTGTTGTCTGTGCTGCACTAATAAGACCAGAGACAGCTGTCTCGTCAGAAATGGAATTGATGCAGTGCCATGCCTATGGCAAAACACCTGATGTGCAGACACAGTTTCAGACATGTGAGACTTGACACTTTTAGCTTTTCTTAACCCCACTGGGAAAAGACAAGTGCCTGGACTGGTTCACAGTCACATTTGAATCACAAATTAAAAATGAGTTAGTCAATGATAGAAAACCTGTCAGCCAGAGCTTTGTGTTTTCACACATAAGACCAGGCTAGTTAAATAATCCCCTCCTTTAATGTTTGTTTTCTCAGGTTGTTTCTGAGAAAAATGTGGCTACACTTGACAAATAGTGATATTTCCATTTAAAGTCTTTTTCACTTTTAAAGAGAAGCAGATGAAGGTTAGAGAATTAGCATCACTGTAGCATTGTTCACCTTCAAAGAGGCAGGCTAATTCCTGCTATCTTTGATCTTTCTGCAGGTACACCATGTAGTGGGAGACGAGAGTGAAAGGGTGACGGGCTGAGGGAGAGAGTGATGTCTCCTGCTGCCTGCTAACTACAAATGAGGGCCAAGATGGTCGTCTGTGCCATCATTAGCCAACATTCCTGTATCTTCATTTTTATCAACAAAAGAACATCTTTGGTGCCGTGAATACCGCTTGCTCCACTGCTGGCATCCCTGCAGATTTAATAAGGATGGGATAATCAGCTGTATTGTGGTTCAGCCCTACTAATGGGAATATCTCTGCAAAGGCTCTGGCAGCAAATCAAACAAAAGGATGGTAAAGAGACAAATATGGCTAAAAGTCCTTCAGCCTGGCAACTGGACCACTGGGCAACCTCCAGGGTTTGGACAGCACAGTGTGGCGGTTGGCAGCTCAGCAGCTACAAACAGGGGAAAGTAAATGAATCTCTCCCTCTTTGCGTCTTATCTACTGGAATTAAAATGCCCTTGAGCAAGTTACATTCAACCTGCTTCACCTCATCTGGTCAGTGCTAGCATTACTATTGAACCAATGGGCAGCTTGAAACAAATGTGGGGCAACAATGCAAAAGTAAAGAGTAAAATTGTCCCATATAGAAACTGTGAAAAATATATTTTTTGTTTTTGTTTTATTAAGAGAAGCTTGTCTTCCGAGACACAGTGCAGGATGTATTGACACCAGAGTGGAATTCTTCTTCTTTGAAACCCATATTTAAAAGGAAATAAAGAAAATGAGAGAATATGTAAGATTTTACTTTCTGAAACTTGTGTCCAACCAGCTAAGAATCTCTCCTTCGGCTGGTTTGCGCTGATGAGCAAATGCAGTCGGTAACCTAGATTGTTGCCTAGGAAGACCTTCATTAAGGAGCCGTCTCTGAGCAGCAGAAAATACCTTTTTTGCTTTTGCTCATCCCCAGGGACACAAACAGGTGTGTGTGTGTGTGTGTGTTTTAATTATGCATGGCATGTTTGCTCTCGATTCTTCTGCACAGCTTTGGTTTGCTGCCACTTTAGTGATGAAGATATAAATATATTGTGATGACTGTTACCGCATCCTGGTTTAAAGCAGTGTGAAAATGAAATCAAGTTTAAAACCTTTGTGTACGCTTGTGTGTAAATTCGGCCACAAAATCAATCACCTACTGAATTAACAATGCTTTAGTCATGTTGGTAGTAAACTGAATGCCCTCTTTAGCAGGTCAACCAATTTAAAAGTGAATGAAAAATGTTTGACCACACAGGAGTTCAAGTAGCTGTAAACTAACATTAGCTGCATTTCCAGTGTTTGTCATTATGGGAAAACCACAAAGCTATGCATCTTAGCTCAGTCAAAGCAACACAGTTTACTTTTCGTCTGGCATTAGGTCAAAAGAAAAATGTGTCCAATACTTTGGTAAAACTAATGACATTCCCATCACTTGTATTGTGTGTTAGCATGCTTATGTACTAAATTAAGATGGCAAACATACCTGCTAAACATAGCATGTTAGCATAGTCTTTAGCTTAAAGCACTGCTAGTACAGGCTCAGAGCCGCTAGCATTGCTGCAGAATCCCAAAAGGCAATAACTTAACTTAATGAATTAGTATATCGATGTACATGTACTCTATACTATACGTTATGCTTTGCCGTGTGACTTAAAATGTGAAAGAAATTAGGGTTCAAGTTGCTAATCATGATCTAAAGAGCAGCTGGGAGGAGTCGTTAGAAAAATAAATAATTTGATCTCTGGAAAGGAAAGAAAAAATAAGACTGGCATTGAAAAAAATACTGAGAACATTGACAAAGATCACCTACAGAAAGTCACACACAACTCAGACACAACATAACAATATGGACTGAGAAAATATGTGCATCGTTATCCTTAAGAAGAAGAAGAACAGTGAGAAAGTGAGATGTGGAACATTTTACATCCGAAAAGCTCCAAATTTTCTATAATGATATACAACTTCAAAAACTGTAAAGCCTGCAGTACCAAAAAATGTTTCATTCATTCCCAATAACCTTGAACATAGATACCAATAAATGTTTCAAATAAAAACACTTATCCTTTTATTTCTAATCACTGCAGAGCAAAAACAGAACAGTAATGACTGGTTAGCAGCAAGGATTGGAAATAAGACAGCACAGATCACTCACATTGCCACTTGAAAGAATATAAAGACAGTAAGAAATAGTAAGAGCTTTTGCATATGACCTTGTGGAGTGTTTGGTATTAGACTGAAAGGTGCTTCTCCATGCACGCATCTAATCAGACAGCTTGATTAAACCCGTGCAGACCCCCTGTTGCACGAGGGCTTTGCAGCTCACGTGTGTGAGCGTACACTCATTTAAGAATCACTTATCATGGTAAATGAGTGTCGGCCAAGGTCTGAGATGCACTACATAGGTATCTGTCAAAGTGTCTTTTCATTAATCCTTCCACCTTAAGGTTCCACATAGTCTCTGGGTTTATTTTAAGGTGTCAAAAATGATGGTGTTTTTCACTAGTATGTTTTTCCATTAGGTAAAAGTAATGGGGACATTTTTTGAATGGAAAAAGTCAAATGTTTGGACACCATTGTTGAAAAGGTGTCTGAATATGATGATATGAAGAATTAGCTAATGGGGTGAAGTGTTTTTCCATTTGACTGTGTCACTAATGCTTTGGATCTGTCCACAGTGTATAAAACATCTGCTAATTAACTTCCTTTTCTGGCCTCACTCATGCTCCCACTCCCTGTCAGTCTTTCTCTTTTTCCTCTCTTCCTTTTCTCCCACTACCACCACCAGTGCTCCTCACATCCCACCTCTTCCTCTGCTCTCTCACTCTCTGTCTTCCTTTTTCGCTCACATTTTCTATCTTTGGTAATTTGGCCCAAGTTCATCTTGTCACCTAACGGATTCCTTAGCAAAGTGAAAAATGACATTTTGGGTCGGGGACTTCAAGGATGGTCAAGTTAATGAATGGCCACCAGATGGCCCTTATTAGGCTAATGTGTTCCCCCTCTCTGCAGCCCCAGCTCTCGCCTGGGGACTTAACTCGCTGGCAGCCTGTGTGTGTGTGTGTGTGTGTCCATGTGATATGTAGAAAGGAGGGTTTAACATTTTGTGTGTTGTTGAGTTAAATCAGGTTAACCTGAAAGGATGGAAGGACGCAGCATCTCCAATTTAACTCAGCCTCTCTGTGTTTTGATGGGGTCAACTGTCCACTGCTGTCCGGGTCACTCCAGCACCCAGCTGACCCTCAGCCCTCGCCATCTGACAGCTTGACACCAGCCGCCGCCGCTGCACTCAAGTCTGAAGTTTACATGCAAAAAATAGGATTCAGAGAATGAGCACCAAGGCTCTTTCCCCTCCAATCTGACAGCTCGTTAATTGCCTCATTTATAATCCCTGCTCATCAAAGTGAATAATTGTTGTAATGCATACATCTACCACAAAGACCTTTGTTAAACTCCAGAATTATGCTAAACATGGTAATTAATTGAGTTTAATTTATCAGATTGTTGTCAGTGTATGCTGCTGCTGGGCCTTTGTGTTTCCATAGGTGAATGTTGTAGCGACGAGGGATGAGAGCAGAGCTGTCAAAGCTGTTTCAAATGAGGGCCGCTGGTAGCTGCTCAACAAGTTTACTGGAGGCCTCAACATTTTCTCTTAGGATTTAAAAGGGGGAAATCGATTAATTCAAATGGAATCGCCGCAATCAAAAGATCTTGTTGAGGAGGCGGAACTAATCAGCGTGAATGTTTCACGTAGTAGAGTTCAGCTTTCACATGCAAATTCATACCGCTGACCAATAGCAAGCTGTCTTAACAGTGCTTACCTTTGAGGGGACGGAGAGCTGGATAGTCCAAAATGAAGGATCATAGCTTATTTGCCGTGTTGCACCATTCATGTCCATTTAATGCACTCTGTCAGAGTGAAAACTGCTTCACAAGAGACACTAAATCGTCTTTTGAATAAACACTTATTGCCCCATTAAAAGTGAGCAAAGCTAATAATCTAATGAGCTTGCATTGCAAACTCATTAGCTTGTTAGGAGCTTCATTATGCCTCTTTAATAACTTTTTATTGAATGAAATTACTAACTTAGTAATGAGTAAACTAAATTTCAGGAAGAGGTAAACATAAAGAAAATGGAGAGAAACTGGGAGCTAGTGTGAGTGTTTAGCTAAGCATTAACTGTTAGCTGTTTTTATTTTATTTTTAATTTTTTTTACATTTTGTTTATTCATTTAAACGTTGCATTGTAACCTTTTCTTTTTGGTATTTTATTTATTCTTAATCTGGTTCTATGTTACTCCCCTCTCCCCCAGATCAACAGTTTATATACAGTAGCAAAACATATGCTAAATGACAACTACAGGTATCCTTAAGGTAGCTAATACTGCTGTAATCTTAATGGTGCATATGAAGGTAGCTTTTACCATGTATGCACAAGACAGAACTGACTTATAAGGCTATTAAAACATGATATGTTGGTTATTAGCATTTAATCCATGCTTTTCCACATACTTAAAATACAATTATGTCACAAAAGTAAAAATTCAGTCCAAACTTGGCTGACTCAACAAGAGCTTGTCACAGTAGGAAAAAAAGATGTAAATAATATGGTGGCTTCATTCTATGTTACTTCAGTTTAAGGGTCTTTGTATTGTGCATGCTACTTCACTGTCACATTGTCATGACTTACGGGGACACAATAGAACAAAGCCATCATTAATGTTATTAGTAACGCTTGATATGACAAGTCACATTGTTTGCTGTGTAAAAGCCCTATTGTACTGTAAGTTGCACTTACTGTACCTGTCTCTTCCAGTCACTGTACAGACATTGTACACATCACACCAATCACTAATAATTTGTAAAACAGGTTATTAGTTTAGGGAATTCTGTTCAGTGAATTCAGTCCTGGCATTAAATGCACCAGTGTAGCTAACAGAGCTATGATAAGCGAGCAGGCTAATAAATGAAATGCAACAGAATGAACAATTGATACGTGAGCGCGGTTGCCACAGCAGACTAAATAGGGCAACAACATCATTATCCATCACGCTGAAGGTATAAAACTGTAATAAGGGAGTAGGGTGACCTCAGGCGGGGCTGAATCTCATCGTTGTGGTGGTGTGGTGCCATCAGTGGAGGTTGGGACATAACTGCTGACGCCACCACATTCCCAGGAATGACAAATGGGAGCTGAATACATCTGGAGGTGCTTCAGGGGACACTGGGGAATGGGCACATTGCGAATGGCACGATTGCCAGTTGAGGTTAGAAGGGAAAGAGAGGCAAAACAAGAGTGAGATCGACTCAAATACCCCAAAATAGAAGCTCTGCCTCCCACGTCTCCGTCTTCCCTCTGCTACACAGGAGGAAATAGGGGTCTGCATACATAATGTAGAGAACTTTATGGGTGTATATCAAAAAACTACCTCCAGCCACAGGGGTGCTTGAGCTACAGTATGACAGTATAATCAATATATTTTAATATATATTAGTATAATCAAATATGGCTGCAGCTGTATGTCAAGTAAGTAAGTAATCAACACAAGATATACAGCTAATAGTGAATTTAAAGCTTGGTTGAAATTGTGTTAAAGATCATTGGCACTTTCTTATTTTATTGTTACCTTTTAGTACATATTCCACAAACTACACTGCCCTACAAAGCCAAAACGCTGTAACTACATATTTGATCAAAAATGAGTTAAGACCAGAATCTGACTTGCTTATATGTGTTTGCTATATAAGAAACACTGGGCCATAGAAATGTGTCATCATGGGCGGGAAACAGCAAGTAAAAACCTGGTGAGATAGCTAGAAACATAATTATAAGGAAGAGAAAAAAACGCCATATGAAGCTAAAGTAACTAACTAGCCTGGCTTAGTAGCAGTAACTGTTTCAGACTTCAGTGGGATTTGTGGGATTTTGAAGTGTCACCTATTTTACATTACATAACTAAATGTATTTAATTTATTAAACCATTTCCTTACTTCAAATGGACAAGAAATCTGAAGAAGATACTCCCTGCACCATTTGCATTGTCCAAACATAAGGTAGTAATGTTTTTTTAAGTTTTATGTAAGGTCTGTGACAATGATTATAACCAGCCTAAAAAGGAATAAAATAAAATGTTAAAAACTGTAAAACAGATATATAAGCGCCTTAAAAGTTTAAACTCTTTTCTATCCACCTTTTGCAGAGAGGCAGTAGAGTGCTCCGGATTTAAACACATATGCATTTAGTAAACTGCGATCTCTATGCATTGCACAAACAGTCCACATAAATAATGGATGTGAAGCTTCCCGGCAGCACCTAAAAGAAACACTTATCTAACATTTAAACAAGATGCACTGTGGAATGTGTTGAGGTCACACATAACTTTACATCCCCACATCAAAACAGTTCACAAACACAGGACCAAATTTTACAGTGGGAAAAATACAGGAGCAGACTTTCAGGCAGGTAACATGCCACAAATATGCTAGTCATGTAGATTATTGATATGTCAGGCGTTTCATCAGTGAAGATCCTGTAACACAAGGTTTATTTTGCCGGAAAATCTTTCCGTGCCCCTTCAATATTACAAGGCATGATGAGCTAATGCAGTTGCGACAAAGGAGCAAATGAAATGTAAGAGAGAAAGTAGCTTAACATACAGAGTGATAGTTTCCTTCATCTCCTCTGCCAAATTGGAGTGGATCAGTGTGAGCTCCAGCCTCCCGTACAAACCACAGTGGAGGGAAGAATTTCAGGATCTCCAGAACATGTGGAAGTACCTTGGCTGTGTTTCACTTGAGCACAAGTCAGAATACTGGTTGAAAAATGTACTTCAGTAAAAAATAAAAGGGCAGTTTAAGTTTAATTTGCCTAAATTAACTTTATGTTCCAAAATTTTCTCTTAGGTTGCTTCAAAGTTAGATAATACATTTCCACATTGTTAACATCACATTCACAGACACATTCTGTATCTGGGTGTCCCAGCGGTGCCTTGAAGCAATATCACATTTATATTGAGAAAAATATTGAAATCTAGCTCACTTTTAAGGCTGCAAAATTACATGAAATAGAAAATTCTAGGTGCCTTTATTATGTACGTTTCAGTTCTTCAGAAGTTGTCTGGGTTTGAACTCAAATGATACAAATTGTAAAATTGTACAGGGAAAAACTACAATGGTCTAACTAGGACCTTTTTTTATTCAAATATTTTTTATATATATAAAACACGAATCAATAAAATGCATCGTGATAGGGTTTGGTGTAATACTTATGTTGTCTGTTCAAAAAACTATTCGGATGCACCCAAATATCCATATGTATTGTAATAATGTCTTATACTGCATCAGACTTTTTCCTCTGTGTGTTTTATGTTTCTATAGCAAGGAAAGTATAATATAATAACAGGAAACATTTTCTTTTTCCTTATTGTCAGCAATGTTGTCTTTTTCTCTGTTGTCTTTCAGTACAATAATGCCATGAATGCATCAGTATGGGCTCGCATCTGCCAATGATGTACATGACAGTGTATAAATAAGTTTTGTGATAACTTTCTGTCACGTAACCATGGTTACTGGAATAACCATAGCTGATACTGATGTGGCAAAGAATTACATAATTGCAATGAATGTAATAATACAGTATATAAAGTATTATAATTTCCCATTATGTATCACTGCAACTTCCAGACTGACTTCCAGGTTACAGTAAGACCTGGTCACAGGTAATAAACACACGCCCACATCACACCCAAGTGTCTATTTGCAGCACAGATGGAATATAACTGCTGCAAGTATCACCCATACATGTGACTGCTGTTCAGATGCTTTTTTCAAGCCGGTCGTATTTCAGTGCTTTTCAACTGAAATGTACATTATGTTAAGCTAGCTCAGCTTCACCTGCTGGTACTTGTTGACCTTGGCGGATGGAAAGACAACACTGTTAAAGCATTCAGTCTTTATTTAACCTCTCAAGAAAACAGGAGCGTGAGTGATAGTGAGAGTGTGTTAAATATTGCCAGAATAATTTTGCTAAATAACATTTGGAGTAAGCCTTTCAGCAAATTAAAGGACACATTTTTGACTGCTCTATAATGCTGAATATTATAGAAGGCAATGTTTGTGTCACCATCTGTTACCAGTGTGTGCATACATACATACGGGGGTGGGGGGCTTGTGTGTGTTTGTATGTGTTAATTTGAAAAAAGTGTACATGGGTGTATGCCTTCGTTTCATGCAGGTGCCAGTTGGAATAAATGTGCTCACACTGCACACACGTTGCTTCTGAGAAATGCCAAGCCATGTCAACACACACACACAGAGGACATACATTTGCCCTGAATCAACGCTTCATGACTACATAACTATGTATGAGAATAAACTAAAGCCTAAAATAATGTAGCTGCAACCTGTACAGAAAGATGGAGCCAATACAGTAGTGTGTGTTTCTGAATAGACAAGTGTGTGTGTGTGTGTGTGTGTGTGTGTGTGTGTTTATGGTAATGAGCTGTTTTGAGTTTGTTTCATAGACACAGCACCTCAGTGTTTATGCAGTGCTGATAGTCTCCAGGAAAACAGGGGGTGGGGGTTGGGGGAGTGCTCCTTGATATTTACACACAGCAGCCATACCGTCTGGCAATGATGATGGCTCCCTCATGGCCCCAAAAGACAGCAATAAACCCAGAGAAAGCACGAGCAAGACGGAGTGAGAAATAGACTGGGATACACACAGTGCAGCTGAAGAAGTCAAAACGTGGCAGGTTATTTGTGATGGAGGGATTTGGAGAGAGAGATGGAAGGAAAAGTAAACAAATGGCTGCAGTGCTAAACTGAAACAAAGACACAAGTTCAGTCATTTTGTTTCAATGGCCGTTATTGGTGTTTTCGCATGTTATAGACAGTTATCTCTAAAACCAGATATATTTATACATCAGAACTGACAGTTTTCAATCGGGTATAAGTATTATAACTATTTGCCAGGCATCTTTTGGTTTCTGTTAATTCTGCAACAGAAAGAAAATCAGCTCCCAGAGACTTAAAACTTAACTGAAATAGGAAACTGACTTTTATGTGTGTGGCGTCGCAGTTGAGAACAAGAAATGTAGCCAAGTCTCTTAATTGTTGCTACTTTCAAGGCAATATCTGCGAGTCTCGAGCCATGTGACACATTCACCAGCTGTGTTTTTACCCAACTTCATGACATCACACATTTTAGGACCACCCTTTGCTTTATTTTGACTTCAGGTTTGATTCTATGAACACTTTACTTTTGAACAGAGCACCTGTCTATCTAAAAAAAGGATCTTTAGCTAATTGTGGCATATGTTTATATTTTATTGGTAGAGCTTTGGACAATAGACACAGTTCTTCATTTGCTGTGGTATTTCTGATCTCAAACATCCATATGAACAAGGATCTATTTGATTATGAAAACGGCATCTGTCAGGTTGGGGTGGTTATACAGGGTGCGCTGCCTCTGAGCAGACACCACTGTAACTGCAGCAACCCCTTGACTCTGTGTTGTTGGGGAGGGGGTCCAAGACTGAGCCTGTGTAGCTGTCGGGAGAAAAACGAAACTCATTATTATTGTTGCACGGCAAAAATGAAACAATTACTCTCTGGGACAACTTGTTACTACTAGTTCATATCAAAAGAGTAGTACCTCAAAATATTACTTATTTATAGAACTTGAGTAAATGTAGTTACATTTAGCTACTGGGAGATGGCACCCTACACTACACAGTCTGTTACACAGGCAGAGTTTAATGTACTTTGATGCCTGGGACTCTGATTTGGGAACATCCTCACTATAACTATCAGCCACCACTGCTCTTATATTATCAGTGACAAGAGCTTCTGGTTCCATCAGTCTCGGCAACACACAACTCTGTCAAAATCTTTGCTCATCTTCAAAATCGATTTCACATCAGAGAGATTGCAGTAGTCCAGAAAGTTGGGCCTAACAATCTCTCAGTGCTGTGGAGAAGGCTGATGTCACCCACTCACCAGCCATCTGTCACACTGGTGGTCCAGCCTCAGCTGGAGGTGGACTGGTGGCGGATCCAGACTGGCCCGGCCAAGGCAAAGCCGCCTGGTGGGTATTTAGTACGTCCTCTCTCTCCACCCCTGCAGTGCCAGCAGCACTGGCTGCTACAGCCCGGCACTACTCATCTTTTTGGTGTCTGAGCCTCAGTCTAGCTTCAGCAACGGCAGGTAACCGGGCACCAGATGGCCGAGGAGACCACCACCCACACACCCACACACACAGACGTGCACATGCATGCACAATCGTTTTTACAAAGAAGCTACAGTCAGCATCAACATATGGTCTGCGTCTTGTACACACTTGTACAACTGTTCACTGCATGGTTTCACACACTCTCAGTACTGTTAGAATTCACCTTTTCTGCATCCATTTAGCTCGCTATAATTAGAAGTTTGGTTAAGTTGGTTCGTTATTGTCAGCATGATAACGGCAACAAGACCCACTGTTATCCCCACATTTATTCACACCTATTAGCCAATAAGGTAGTGAGAAACAGCACCCCACTGGCTGCAGGTTATTTAAGTCCTGTGGAGGAAACAGCAACAAAACACGGCAGTAACACCATGTCAGCCATTTAATGAGAGCTACTATACTTTAAGGACCAGGTCCTAATTTTAGCAAGGAAGTCACTCCAGCTAACAGAGATGAGACTGACCACGAATTACACTCTCAAGTATGTCTTTTTGATTTACTGACCAGAGTTGGCAACTAAAAGCAGAGCACTCCTGTAGCTACTTAGCTGTTCACACCCGGACAACTTAAACATTAAAAATCACAGCCTTGAAATCATTAAATATATAATTTGATTACAGGAGAGCTGCTTAGAGGTTGCTTTTAAGTTTGAGCAGGGGCATTAAAGTAGTAGAAAGAAAATACATCCTTTCTACTCAGAGTTTATTCATTTAATTTAAAAGTTAAAATACTCAAACACAATGTCTAAGTAGACGTTATAAAATGTGGTCCCCAGAACAATATGCTGTTATTATGCTATGCTTTTGCTTAAGGAATGTGTCCATTGATTGAATCATCAGGGTCCTTATGTATGACATATATAAATTCCACACTGATTGTATGGTTCATCTTATTTGCTTAAACATGTTGCGGTCACGTTTGCAGTGGTAGAAGTACTCAGATCCTTTTGATCCTTTTCAAAGTAGCAATATTACACAATAAAAATGATATCTGCAAGTAAAGCTCCTTTATGCAAAATCTTACTCAAAAGAAGGTAAATATCGGCAAAAAGTCACACTCATAATGCATCCAATTAGAGTTATCATTATAGATATATTATGATTATTACAGATGATTTAATGTGCAAGAAGCATTGTATGTAATCAGGTGGAGGTGCAGCTAATGTTAACTACCTTACATACTGTGGTGCAGTTTCATCTGCAGCAATACCATAATGTTAATAAAGGAATCATGTTTTATCTAAAAAGTCCACCTCGTTTCAAAAATATGTTTTGTTACTTCACTTGGATGTTTGAGCTTTCACTGTGCAGAGTTTGACACTAGAAGGCTGTTACCATCTGCTGAAGTGGGAATATTTTTTCTGTGCTCACCTTAAATCTCAATTTAAGACGTGGAAGTACGAGCAGAATTTTGTGACATCGCAAACTAGCTTGGAAGCTAATCCTGGTCCAGTATGTGACTTCCAGGAGTGTGATGTGGAAACATGAAACCTCCACACACACTGAACAAAGTTTTCAGTGAGAGTTGGAGACATGTTATGATTATCACTGTTTTGTTTTTTCTGTTTTGAACAAGTGAGTAGATTTTAAGACATTTGAACTAGTTAAATCAACTTTTTTTTATTAATAAAGTAAACCAAATTATTTTTCAAAGCAGTGTATTTTTATAAGTATTAAAACAGGTCTGGAGGGGATCTTTAATGTATAACTGCTAACAGCTGTTCCATAAGCAGTGTAAAAAGTGGGGTAAAAACTATAATATTTGCTTTTGAAATGTAGTAAAGTATGTGTTAAGTAGCAGACAGTGGAAACGTACAGGTACCTCACAACTGTACTAAAGCACAGTACTTAACTTAGGAAATGTACTTAGTTACATTCCACCACTTGGGTACAAAGGAATGTCTAAACCTAAAACTACTTGCCAACAGACTTATCAGATCCCATTGCTTAATCTCTGATCGCTACATTTAATTCAGACAAAAATTACTTTCTTGTAAATAAACTTCAGGAAAAACATGTTTTACGTAATCTTTATGTTTCTATATAGTTTTTTTAGTAAAGATTCATAGAAAGATGTGGCACATTTGATTTGTTAAACACTGAATGTGATACACACATTACTTTTGCGTGATATGAAATAACAACACATTAGAAGAAGCAATGTATATCTTTATTATGTGCTATGTACATATTTTACATTATGGTACAGCAACAACACACGGTAATGCTACACAGTCTCGATTGCACAGTTATAGAGTTAGGCCACAGCGGTTTGGGTACCGTGGTTATGAGACATAACATTGAGTGTACAGTAAGTACAGCGTACATCTTTGGCTTCATAGGGATAACAGAACATGGACATGGAACAAGAACAGTGGAAGCAAACTTCAGTTGAGAGTGAACAAAGTAACACAGAGGGGTGGATGATTCATCAATGATTTCTTGGCTTAAGGCTGGATTTTCAGCCCAGAAATACAGAAGTATTATAGGACATATTTTCTTCATGTATGGGCGACTCACTACAGTCAGGTTACTACAGAATTTTCTCTTTCGTGTTGGTTAAGGAGATTGTATCCTGAAACCCCTGCTGGGTTAAGACTTGCCCGGCCCTGAATCCTGTCAGAATGTATTTCCACACGTACTCTGTGTGTGTCTACGCATATGGACATAATTTGTGCACACACAGTATGTGAGGAGACCACAGTGGTGAGAGCGAATTCTTATCCATTCTCTAATTGGCATCATTTCTCTCAGTCTATTCATTTGCGGTAAAATTAAACTAGTCCTCATTTTGCTGGGGCTGTTTATACAGAATCAGAACCCTCTCTCCCCCCTCGTCTGATAATACTGAATCTTCTATTCTCCTCTCGCCAACATACAGTTACAGCCTACAGAGCATCGGGGTGAGGGACAGAATACAGAGAGACACCGAGAAGACAGAGATTGGATGAAAGATAGATGGGGAAAGAGCAGTAAAGAGAGAGGGAGAGAGAGAGAAGGGAAGTGACAAGGTGAGATAGAGCGCGAGAGAGGGGATCCGACAGAGAGATGGATGCAGCGAGGTCGCTGAGGTGAGGAGATGGTGTAATGATTAGATCACAGATACCCTTGAGCCTTCCTCCCGTCCCTCCCGCACACACAAAAAAAATCTGCAAGCGCACTCGGAGGGGAGGAAGGCCTGCAATTGTAAATGGCCCCCGCTGTCAGAGTTCATCTGGGCGGAGGAGGAGTGCGGGAGTGGATTACCGGATTCTGCGATTAGAGCAGCCTACTCGGCCTCTCCACCTCTCTCGAGACGGGAGAGAAGCGTGTGCTGGATCGCATTTGTGCCGCTGCCGCAGAGAAGATTTCCTAAAGATGTAATAAATGTAATGTTGGACTGTTCAGAGACTGCATTTTAGGAAGCAGGAGAGGGGGGAGAAATGTCATCTTCAGGGTAACTACTGGAAATAAAGTTTCTGGAATATTAGAACATTTTGGAAAGAAAGTTGGAATCCGTTGGAAAGACGCTTTACAATCCAACTTATTTTACAAATCATTTCAAATGAAATGCACTGCATGTTTTGTAGTCTACCTGCAGCATTAATCAGGTCTGTTCACTTTAGACAAGTTTTTTAATCTTGCGTATCTTCATCATTTGCTTTTGTCTTCTTTCAGTCTCACTCAGAGCAACAAGTCTGAGGCTCATGCAAATTGCTTCCTTAAATATTGTTCAGCTCCTAATCAGATGATGTCATCTCCAAACTTTTAAGCAAGTTGAAGGTGACTGCTTGGAGAGGGAGAGATGTGTTTAGGATGCTTCCATCTAGTGGTCACATAAAGACACTGTTGATAATCCAACACTGTAAAAAAAGGGAGACGTCACAGTGTAAAAATCCATTAATATGACCCTTTTCTTAGGATATTTCTTTGTTCTCAGTCATATTGTTTGTCATACATACCATAATGGCATGGGGTGGCAGGCCTGGCAGGGGGTTATTAGGGAACATAATGGCTCCATTAAGCACATACAAAAGCCTATCTTTACAATAAATTCCTACTTAGATTCACAAAGTATATTTCCAACACAATACCCAGTGGCATCGACACAATGACAACATGGCAGCTTTGAATGGAAGCAATGCCTTGAGAGCTGATACCAGAGGAAGGATCCACTGGTTGGCCACATAACAGCTTTTTTCATCTGATCATGTGGTTAAACTTCAATATGAGCTCTGAAAGTTCTGACTCTTCTCAGCGCCTGATAGTGCTTCTCCACTAGAGAATGCTGCCTCATAAGTAAACTACCCCAATATGTGTTTCAGTGACAGATAGTGTATTTTATGTACATTGCAAGTTACATAGTTTCCCTTAACAGAAAAATGGATGATTTTTCTTTTTTTTCATGTCATGCGTAGGTGTGTGTAACTGTGTGAAAGTCTGTGTTTGAGGAGGGAGGAGGAACATAGAAAAAAAACAACTTCAAGGTGAAGAAATTAAAGGACTAGTTTGAAGCAATGTTGGGATCATCTTCATAGAAATGGCTGTATGTATGACGTTGTGATTGGGTGATTGACAAGTCAAGAGAGTTTTCCTTCTTCCCTTTGTGTGACCACCGATTTTAATAAAAATGTCAATATGTACATATTTTAAACAAAAACGTACGGTTTGTAGTTTCTTACAGCAAATAAATGCTCTTCCTATGAAAGAGAGGATCAACATCCTGGCTGAGATTGAAACATGGCTGCACAAAGCCGACTGCTGGGGAGTTTTTGGCTTCCCCTCCAGACATGAGATGATCACTATTTTGGATCTGCGCACGCTGCCTTCTCATTCTGCCTGTTAATATGCATTATGAGTGTGTTGTGCAGCATATGTTGCTGTAAAGGTATTTATTCCCTCCAAATGTGGGAAAATCCTCTTTCCCTGTGGATTAAGGAGATGCTGTGCATAATGTATCCAGGAGGTGAGGGTGGAACACAGAAAGGGAGAGGATGAGGGAGGACAGGAATATATATAAGCCTTGGGAAAATGTTTATGTTAAGGGGACAGGTAGGCTTCTAGGTAGTGTGGCCTGTTCCCCCCCGACAAGCCGCTAATGCCTCCAATACGATAAACCTGCGGCGAATGGGCTCCTGTTGACAGAGCTGCCACCGATAAGAGCAGAGGATCGCTAACGGCCAAGACAAGTAAAAAACATGAGAGGCCGGGCCGGAGATAAAGGATGTAGGAGGTGGGAGGAAAATAGGAACAACAACGATCAATTGCTGGCACTCTGAAGCGATGCTATCCGACGCCATCCCTCTCTTACATCTCCTGTAAGTGTGTGTGCGCGTTCAGATCATAATCTGAAGGGGAGGAGAGGTGGGTGGTGTGTGTGTGTGTGTGTGTGTGTGTGTGTGTGTGTGTGTGTGAGAATCTGGGTCATCAAGTCATCAACAACCACCTGCATTAGTGGACCAAACACACAGGCAACGTCAAAACTGACTGAAATCCCTTCAGAGTGAGAAGAGGATGTAAGAGGGGAACAAAAACTTTAGAGTGCGGGTCTTTTCCAGCTCAGATGACTCTGTTCCCAAAGGGGGTTGGTGGGGAGGGTGGAAGCTTGGATGGATAAATGGATGGATGGATGAGCGCATGAATGGAAGAGTAGCATTTGAGTATCTACTTTTGACAGATTGGCGACGGCCGACTTGGCAAGCAGAAACAGGTGGGAGTCGGGGGGCTCCGGCTGACTGGGGCAGAGCGAGGAAGGGAGCAAAAGGTGAATTATGGATATGGATGGAAGAAGTGAAGGGAAGGAGGTGGGGGGGCGGGGTTGTCTGGCGAGGTCTTGTGCCCCGCTGACAGGCAAGCTGCTAGTTGGTGGAGTCACTTAGCCACACAGAGTCGACCAGAAATGATGGGGCATCTTTGCATTTTAAAGGTACTGTAGCTCTTTTCCATTCACAAAGGCCTCTGGGATGGCTGTAGGCAGCAGGACTCCATCGAGGAGAGCGTAGCCGAACTGCTTTTCTCTAAAAAGTAACACTGGAGCAAGCAGCGGCGCAGAAGCTCACTCGCTTTTTTAATGTTATGTGCTTAGTTTGCTTAATCCACTGCTGCCATTCTTCATTTTATCTCACTCTTCTCTCAGTGTCTGACCTTTCACTCCTCACCCTCCTCTACGTATGTGGATGGGAACCAGCCGACCTGTGGGGGGGGGCAAAGAGAAGGGAATAAGTAATCACACAGGAGTTAGCATCAGTCGTAATTTACAGTAATTTATGGTGTACTCGCTTTCAATTTATGGTGTGAATTGATTTACTACATTTACGAGAATGCTTTTTAGCAACCTACAGCGAAGAGCTATATACGTGTGGGAGAGAGCAGTTGTAGGTTTTCTAATACGTAACTAAATTAAAAATGTACCATTACTGAAGGCATTAGCATGTTGGGTCTTAAATAAATGTAGCCATTCTTCTTTGTGCAGGGGTTCAACATGGCATTTGTTGCTAACACTATACATCGTTTGACATTCAAATTATTATGATAAAACATGAGTTTATAAATGAAACGTTCATCACCAATAGCTACTTTGTTAACACCTTTTCAGAACACATAACTACATTTATATTTTAAACTCAAGGTTAACAATAATAAAAAGTTTTATTTTTTTTATCCTACTTGCAACCTTCACATATTCCAGCACTTGGTGTCTGAGCTGAAAGAAGTGTCGGCGTTACATGGCCAAAACCTTTTCAATAAGACAGATTAAGTCCGATTAAATACACGAAAGTCATTAAATGATTCAAAGCTTTGCTTGAATTACTGTTTTTAATTTCAAATATAACGGCAGCTGTTTTGTACGATCTGCAATAGCTATTATTAGATATTTTAAACTAATTAAAACCCAAAGATATTAAAACAAAACACTCTACAGCATTACTGTAAAAATATTCAAATTAATTAACAATAAAAATGAAATGCCAAAATGAATCAACATGTTTGGATAGCTGATATCTTGTGCCAGTATCGTTTTCATGATAACTAGACAATAAGTACACTGAACTGATAATGAAAGCTTATAGTGGTGTTCTTGTGGTTGACAGATTCAGCCAGCTTTTTTCCAGCCAGCAGTACCAATTGTTGTTACAGGTTGAAGGCTGTAAAGAGAGTCTAACTGCTCTCTACAGACTCTACACACAGTGCTTAGTTTTCACCAGAGCAGCATCTACACACACATCAGGCTTAGTAATGCATCTGTGCTGGGAGTGTGTTTGTTTTCTTAGCTGTGGTAAATAAAGAAGCGCTTTGTCTTTTATTGAGGGCTGCAACACGCACGCACACACACACACACACACACACACACACACACACACACACACACACACACACACACCGAGGCTTAAGGCAGTGCATGTGAGTGGGAGTCAGTACATATATCTCCCTGCATTTAGAACCAGGATTCTCTCAGTGCTGCATGCCTGATTATAAAGCGCTCTTGGTATTGGATGGGAACATTCCTGCATTTAAGACGCACAAGAGCAGCAAATGAACTCTTCCAAGTGATGGTAGGGAGAAACGTTGGGAAATGTTGGAACGGTGATAAAACAGCCTAAATGTGAATAGTCCCTTCCAGGTACCTGTAGACAAGAATATCCGCCAAATCGTTTTTCTTCAAAAAGCTTGTTTTTAGCTCTACCTAAATTTGGATTTAAGAATTTATCTGCCTTGATTAAAAACCAGTGAATGTAAATTTGAATGTCGTACAAAGCTACAAGAAAAAGGGCACAACGAAGTTTCACCGTACAAACTTGGGACTTTTTAAGGAAGTGGATAACCTGGAAACCAATATCAGCCCTCAGAAAAGATCATTTTCCCCATTTGGATTGGGTGATGGGAGACTGTGATTTATTGCCATCTTTAGGCTGACACTTACCCTGCCATTGACCTCGCCCCTCCACCAGCCGTTGGCTCCTGACTTTGTGTAGATCTTAACCACATCACCCTCCTGCAGCGAGAGCTCCCGCGTGTCACGTGAGCTGAAGTCGTACCGCGCTATCGCCACACCGATCACTTTGGGAGTAAACACTAGAAAGGGAAAGAGAGGTGGGTGTGAAATTTAGTTCATCCAAGGTTTAAGAAGATGCGTTTGAAAGAAATCTAAAAACATCAGATTCAGTGTCAACACATAAACACATGTACACACATATACACACACACAGATGGAGATGGCGATATCTTTTCATTTGCCCCCAAAAAACTGGGGTCTCCCCATCTTTCTCCTCTCCTTTCTCTCTTTTTCTTTGGAAATGTAAGCCAATGTATAAATATTAATATTATTATTATTAGTAGTAATTGTAGTAGTAGAATTTAGCTAATAGTTTTTTCAATCGCATAATGCACATTCTCAAATAAATCAGTCTTCAAATTACTGGCTTGCTTGTAGTTTTTTCATGGAAGCAGTATTTTTTTTCCCTCTGCTTCCAAAGAATTTGTTATTTAACGTTAGTTCAAAAAAAGTTTTAGTTTGTAATAGAAAGTGCAGGAACACGCTTAATTTTAACTTTAACTTTTTTTTCAGATAGACCAATAAAAGAAATGCTGAATGAGAGATTGCATTATGTTACAGAAGCTGGTGACAGATGTGATCACTTTCACTCTCTGTTGCCCTTCTAAAACTCTTACAATTGGAAGATATGCTACTGCTGGCTACAGTGACTTCCTGATTCCATAACTTTAGTTGACTACTTTTAATTGTACAGTTCTTTAAACGTCTCCTAGACACCAATGTACAATGCACTAGCAATTGTTTTTGCTTCGCTAGAAAAGACATTTAAAGTTTTAATGGTGTAACCTGATTTAATTTAGAATTAGTTTGAAACTAGCTAACAGAGATGGATGAGATAGACAGTGCAACCCAATTCATCAGGTCTCAAGTGAAGGCTGAGGGGTAAAAAAGAAATGTTAATATAGAAATGACAAAGAAATGAATTTGCTGTTTTGCAGGTAATCTGATGAACAACATACAGTGCTAAATCAGCTCATTTCTGAACAGTTTGTCAACACCACCAGTGTGTGTGATTTATTTTACATTGTATAGATAAAGAAGAGAAGTATGGCTCTACAAGTATTTGTAGCTACGAAGTCCATAGCTTTAATTGAGAAATTCCAGCTCGAGTGTTCTGACAGGTGTGTGTGTGTGCGTGTGTGTGTGTGTGCGCGCGACTAGACATCCTGTCGAGGAGACAGCAGTATGAGAGACAGCTGTGGAGCGGGTTAGCTAGTTACCACTGCTCCAGCCCCCCCACCGGCTTTCTACCTTCTCCAGACACTGGCTGGTGGGTCGGACTGGGCTAAGCTGACAGGTGGAAATGGAATGTCAGACCTCTACAACCTGGCCGTAGGGGTAGAATATCTAATATAGAGGAGCTCTGTGTATTTGGACACCTCCGCCTTTATTTTGACAGACACACAAGCACATGCACACCTAATTCAGCCACATGTGCCTCTGAAACACCTCAAACACTAGTCATTTCCCAACAGTTTCTGTCTCACACACTGGTATTTACATGCAACAATGCACAGACGAACACATACACACACACACAAACTCACATACAAGATATACATGCAATACTAAAACAAAGAGCCCCTATTCTCCACACAGGATGACATGTATGTGCACGCAACTATGGAAGAGATGAAATGGGAAGCTAGCAGATGCAAAGGCAGAGATTCAGGTGATGATGTGAATGCACTGACCTACAGCCAGCATGCTAAGCAGCCTTCAACATGAAAGTAGAGAGAGAGAGAGAGAGAGAGAAAGAGAGAGAGAGAGAGAGAGAAATAAAGTGTTAGAGTGACAGACAGAGAGAGAAGCGATACTTGTACCTGACCAGAAGGGAGCAGAGGAAGGAGGTACAAAGCTGTAGCCGGCAGGAGTTACAAAAGAGAGGCCGCGGAGCAATGAGGCTATGGCAGGGCAGGCCAGGCAGGGAGCGGAGAGATGCGAGAGGGGAGAGGGCAGGGATGGGGGGATGGTAGAAGGAGAAAGAAGCAAAGGAGAAAAAATAAAACATGTTTTTAAAAATGCCAACTCTGAGCTTTATTTCAGATGTATAAAGAACACTGTTGCGGTTTGATAAAAAATAACTGACAACAGGCACAGGAGGAGCTCTAGCCAGCGCTACTGCATCTACACGACCACTGGTAGCAGTTCTTTCACTGATGGTTAATTCATTTGTACCCCTGAAAGTATTCACACTGTCATAAAGTGGGCACTGTAATTGGAAATTAAACATTTTAACTCAAACATGAGGGATCCAACTCTCGGTCTGGTCTAACAATTCAAAGCTTATTCTTAGCACAAACTACAGACATTTCTTGTATAGGTCCAAATTTCCAAAATTGTAAAACTCTTACTTCTGCAATCAACTGATATGAAACTCAATCACAAAAGCTAGCTATCATAAATGTACAAAATACACTTTCAGTCATAAAGTGATGCACATTTTCAGCATGTGGTTCACAACATATGTCTCATTTTCATAAAACTTGGAGGAATACACATTTTGTGGTCTGGTTTTGGACAATTTAACTGAAAGGTCGTCCTGATTGAATTAAAGGTAAAACATCAACGGTCCAAAACAAATGAACACCACCGCTGAGACTGTTGAAATATGTGATGACACATCTTCTTTCCAATTTTCCAAAAAGGATATCTGCATCATTAATGGGGGATGACATCTTCACTTGTTCATATAACTGGGAGGAGCATTCAGTGTACTCACAATTACAGCACAGGGAATAGATTTCTATTTGATTATGTATAAAGACAATCATCCAGCTGTAATACAGCCGCATCTGCAGATACACATCTCCTTACACACAAACCTCACACGCTTAACTTGATAACTTATTAGACAATGATGTTATGTTATGTTTATTTCATAGTCTATTAATAGCACTTTCTTATGTTATCCTAATTCTGAGCTTCAGAAACACAACAAAAAAAACAATGTCCACAGTGCAGATTCTTCTACTTTACAAAGACTAACTAAACAATAAAGAAATAACGTTGTATATTTGTCTTCCAGTATTTCCACTGGCAGGGAAAGAAGCAACATGCATTGTTCTGATTCCAACAATATCTTAGAGTTGGCAGGGTTAGTGCCTTGCTCTGTGGAATAGAACCTCTAACCCTGAAAGCATAGTACCGTAGTCTTTGTGGATATTTGAGTCCACTGGGTTATTTTGGAGGGTCAACATAGCAAGTATAGCACAAGTACAGGCAGGAGGAAATGCTGATGCTACAAAGGTTTTGCTCAGTAGCAGTGCCATTTAAGTTGAAACAGACCATACAGTATAAATTAAATACAAGTATTTGGCTAAATGGATGCAAATGAATGATTTTGTCGAGAAAGGTTTAACTGCGGTAAACAAAACAACCCATTCCTGATATCTGTCTACCGATGAGAATACCTGTACGATCTGGTCTGGACAATAGAAAACTAATTCAAACACATTATATAGACAGATGCAAGAAATTAGCGTGGTTAACTCTGGCTACACAACTACGTATGTCTGCATCCCTACACATGAGCAGGGGCGGGGCCAAAGAGGTGGGTGCCCCCCCCTACCAGAAGCAGAAGGTGATTAGTACCATGGATTACTGAATGAGCCTACTTGGCACAGGCCCGAGGCCCATGAACCAGAGCCTCTGTAAGAAGTGACTGTTAACATTTCTTGTTGGCAAGTCAATCAAACTACAAACATACACAAAATGAATGAAAGAGATGCAAACGACTACAAAAAGACACATAATGACAACAAAGAGAAGAAAAACAGCTACAAAGAGACACAAAACAACTTCAAATAAATGCAACGCAACCCCAAAGAGAGACAGGAAGACTACAACCGATGTTTCCGCTTCTTTCAGTTGGCAGGTCTTGCTCCAGTGTAGGAGGGATGGGAATGCCTTGAAATAGTAGCTATTAACTGATATTATTCATATTAGAATTTTTAAAGTTGTTTAATTGGCTTCATTTATACTAATTTTACAAATGTGCACCCCTTCTTTAAAACTGCCCCAGTCCACAAAGTTGAGAAGTTTTTAAACCCCCCTCTGCACAGGAGCCCACATTTCTGCCACGGGGAATTGAAAATCTAATCCCCACAATGGCAGATAAATGCCCAAACTTTATGAAAAATGTGCTGCTCCCAACAATACTGCTGGCAAGTTAACTGGCCTGGGTTATTGATATGATGTAAGGAGAGCAGAGCTCCAGTGGTTTTTAAAATGAATACTAATCAGCGCACTGAGAGACAGCTCAGCAACCCTTAATGGTGTCTAGGTACGAGCAATATGAAGAGGAATCGCCCTCCGCTTCAAACAGCCACCAAGACAGCAGCTGCATTTTACATGCTTCATTTTTGCAATATCTAATTTGTGGACCACACTAGAATACATAATGTGAGCTGGTTGACTAATAATGTAGAGTACAAGTACACTGGTACTGCTATTGTAGTTAGGCATATTGGCCTCCTGCAAAGCTGTCCAAAAACATAAAACAAAGCGTAAACATTAATTAGCAGTCTTCCAGCAGTGCTCGAGGAAGATGGCAATCAAAACAAGACTCATTTAAACGTGAAAGAGAGAAAATGAAGTCTGCACACCAGAAGGAGGCTGCCTACAAGACAGAAGATCACACCGGAACAAAACAGATTTGGATTGAAGCTGTCTCCACTTGTGTTTTGAAGCGGAGTTGGAACAAATGTCCTCCTCTGGAACAACCAAACAGGTCTGTACAATCTGTTCACATTTCTCCCACTTGGAACGTGATTGTCAGCAAGTACTTTTCTGCATTGCACGCAGCAGCATACAGAGTTCAAATGAAATCTCATTTTGCCACTGATTGCAATAAGTCATACATTTTCCATTAACCAACTGATGAGCAATGTTGCAGTGTCTGACTCACAAATTGTGTAATACCTTTTCCTCTGGCATTGCTTGAAACACTCAGCTTGTGGTGAGAACGTAGATGTTTAACAGGGCGAAAAGCACTTTCTACTTCAGTTTTGGAGGTTGCAGACAGTTAACTGTGAGTCTTTAAACCTGTCTTGATGGTTTTTCAAACCTGGCATTATCAGCCAAGCCAATAAAAGGATAAAAGTACTAAGTGAGTATATACTGCCATTGTTTTCTGCCAAACTCTTCAGCCTTTTTAGAAAACACCTTTCAATAAATTACTAGTTTATGTCACAGAAATGTCTATATTCACTCCTGACTTGGCAGTTTGACAATGTTCTGCTGTTTAATCTGTTGCTACACTTCAAACATCATCTCATTAAAATCTCAGTTCAAAGTTACACACCCCACACCTATTAGATTCAGAGTCACAGAGGAGAAACATGTCACTGGGTGTTGTGTTCTCTCTCATTCAGCCCTGATAAATAACATCTCTAAACACCTGACTGCTGAGAGGAGTTGGGTTAGTTAGGGCAATGACTGACAAAGTCACACAGTTTAGAAGGAACAGCAGCTGCATGCATAAATAATCATCCATGCCAGTAGAGTTCTGCTCCTCAGAAAGTGTTTGTGACAACAGCTGCTTTGTCTTGAGGTGTTGACAGGTTTGTTCGTAACAGAACAAACAGCTCAGTCATCACTGGATGTAAAAAAAATATATGTATATCACAGCTCGAATTTTCTTTCCAACAACTGCCAGACACCCACCACACCACAGCATCCACAAGAACAAAGTTCCCCAACAATTTCTTGCAGCGCTGTTGCAAACAACATTTTGGGCTGTCTGAAGTGTATAATGATGTTTGCAGTAAGGTGAGATGACAGCTAAAATATAACATAATAATAATAATAATCAGCTGGTGAGCTTTCTGTTTGTGATATCTCAAATTACACTCAATTGATTATGATTGTTGGATCAATAATGCTGAATTTCTTATTCTTTCTTATCTTATTATTTCTAATATTCTAATAATAACTAATAAATGATTGTAGTCATTTTACAAGTTACAATATCTTGTTTTGTTTTTGTTATTTTTAAATGTTTGAAGCATCATTAAGATTAACACTCAAATTAATGTTTTAAATGACACCACAGATTAAGGAACAATTACACACCTTATAATATAAAATTGACTATTAAAAAAAACATGTGAGTATAACATTAACATCAAATACATTAAAACGAAACAGCAGCTTCTCATGTAACTTTTTAAAAGCATAACTCATTCGAGTTCTTTTGCATTACCCACACTAAAAACTGTTATACTAGTATATCCATATACTATGTCCATCATGGAGTACATCATGTTTATTTGTGACAAGAAAATAAGCCTAGAATTATAGCTAGAACTAGAACTAGAATAGAAATTGTCTAGACTTTTAACTCATTGAGAGTTCTACCAGATTATCTCCAAACGATTTGATCTTCAGTAAACGCCCAGAGAGTGTTATCAAATGTAATAACCTCAACGCTTGACAGTTAAGTCAAAAACAATTAACATCTGGACTGTCTCCTCTGATGTTAGTAATAAATAGCTACTTATTTCTTTAAGGCAGTGAAGATGCTCCCAAGTGAATTAAAGGCGTGTGTGTGTGAGAGAGTTGGGAAGGATGATAGATAAGGGAGGAGAACAGGCGGCTGGAGGGCTGGTGGAGTGGAGGGAGAAATCAGCTGCATGATGCAGGTTTAAACACAAACTAGTGACAATGAAAGGAGCATGAATGATCACAAGGACTGCTTTACTCACTTGAATGATTAACTGACTATTGGAAATTATTTTGATAATAGCACTTGTAAACACTTGCTGGTTTCATGATATTCTCTGTTTAAATGATAGTAAACTAAATGTCTTTGGGTTTTGGACTGTTGGCCACACAAATGAATCAATCTGAAGATGTCACCATGGGTTCTGGGTACTCTGGGTTCTTGGGTACTATCATGGCCATTGTTGCAGAATTTTCTGAGATTTTATAGACAACATCCTGGAAATGAACAGATTGCTTGATAATGAAAATAATCTTTAGTTGCAGCCTCAGCCAGGAAACCAGAAACTCCAATACCAGAAAGGTAGCCTCTGAATGGAAACATTATGGTGTTTCTTTCTACTTAAATGTTTCTCACTTAAACGTACATACAAACATTAAGGGGGACCGGATGGAAAAACTCAAATGCCTTTAATGTCTATATTAGAGAAGTAACTCTAATCTTAATCTTCTCAATTCCCTATCTGCACTGCAGCTATAGTACTTTAATTTGAAGAAATGTATTGTTTTGGTGAATTGTATTTTAGAGAAACAAGTCTTAAAATATTTTTTACATTGTCCAGTTGTTGCATTATGAGTTGCTACCATTACTGCATAAAGAGTGTGTTAGTGGTGGATTGTTTCTATTCTTAGTGTCTCGTCAGGTCTACTCACTGTTGCTACCCGACCGGTTGAGGCGGTGCATAGCAGCGTTCTCTGGTTCCCGGTAAGGAAACTGCAGCGTGGTGTCCAGACTCCTGAAACCTTCTTTCAGGGAGTGGTGTTTGTAGTATTCAATCAGCTCCTGGACAAGCACACAGATGCATAATAAACAGTAAACAAACTAACAGATATACAGTCATTTGCATTTGTGTTCACTTCATCTTTATCATTTACATATCTGTCAAATCATTTTGAAAGCTGAATCTTACTATTACCACTGTACCTAATGCTTTTAATCTGATGTAGATTTGAAAAAAGAAGAGGAAGGAGGAAATGTAAAAAAATGTATGTGAAAATAATGTGATTCATTATAATATATTCTTTAAGTCTGATCAGGTTTTCTAGCTCTATAAAATGTGTTGAGATTATATTCTGTTAAAATACTGCTCTGAAACACACCGATATTCAAATAAAATACTCAAAAACCAGTTTTTAGCAAATCTGAGAAAGAGAAAATCTAATCCTGGCATAAATAAAAGCGGTGAACCTTTCCAATATGCACTGCACTTATCTATAATGCTGAAGCCCTGAGGCCAGTATAAACACATCCCTAATCATGGCTATTTTTGTGCACACTGCTAAAATAAAATTCAGGTTTTGACACTTCATTAAGCAAACACTGTGGTGATTTATTTATGAATTGCAGTGGTGGAATAAAAAAAAAAAAGTGGCTGAAAAGACTCACTAATATGCTCCTGAACTTCTTGTTCTCTGCGATGTGGAAACAGCCCTCCTTGGTCAGGATCTTTATGTGCTTCACGTCGTTGTTGTACCTGTGGGCCATTGAATAAGTTATGAGTGTAATTTCCCTCCCTGATCACCGCAATCGATCCGTGGCTGGCCCCTGGCCCCTCTGTGGAGAGCGTGGCCGTCGTTGTAATGCATAGGGTCCCAAAGGTTTGTGACGCTTGAATGATGGGTGGTCAGGAGATGTGCGCATGCCTCCTGCTGGAGGAATAAAAAGCTGGAAAGGGAGTGCCGAAATCTAGGATCTCTGTAAATCACAGTGAATTTTGCCAACTGCATCAGTCTGGTTATTCCTGTCCTATTATTGAGTCACTAAATGTAGGGTTTTTTTACCCTTTTTTTTTTTATATGTTGCTTTCAGTACTTCATCGTCCGTGGTTTGGGGTAGTTGGAAATGTCCAAATTGTACACATAGTAGCTTTAATGTATAAACTCTGTCATGGTATCAACTGCTGTGGAAAACCTACTCTAACCTAGACCTGATCCATAAGGGCATCTGAGGATAATTAGACGCAATTCCAAATTGTGATTGACCCAAACTGACCCAAGTAGAAAAAGAATAAACACAGCATGGTAGCTTGATAGACCTCTAATTACTTTGCTAAAAGAGCAATAAAACACAGCATTTTCCTTTCAAAGTCCCCATCTCTCCTCTCCAGGCCCAACCAGACCCAGTAGAACAGAATATTATTTGGACACTGATCCTGGGTCAGGCCTCGGTCACTACTAACAGAGCTGGACTTGTCAAGACGTCTAGAACTCAAAAACTAAAAGAAACTTTTTTTTAAAACCTTGATGCTAGGAGTTGCTGATCTGAATGTTAAAGGAATAGTTTGATATTTTGAGAAATATGCTTTAGAGTTAAATAAGAAAATCAATACCACACATATCTGTTCGTTAAATATGAAGCTACAGCCAGCAGCCGGTCAGTCTTCCGACACTTTCACTTACACTTACAAGTTGTATCTGTTTTGTTTTAACTATTCAAAAACATGAGTGCAAATCTGCCAAGTTGTGGTTTTACAGGGGATTATATACTGAATTATTTCTTGATAACGCGCTCATTTGTGAGCTTTAGAAGTGCCTGTAGAGCCAGGCTAGCTGTTTCCCCCTGTTTCCAGTCTTCGTGCTAAGCTAAGCGAACTGTTTCCAGGGTGTAGCTTCCTATTTAGCATATAGTCATTCGAGTGGTAACAATCTACTCATCTCGCTCCTTGCAAGACAGCAAATAAGCGTGTTTCCCCCAAATTTTGAACATTTCCTTAAACTTAACAAAAGACAAACAATTTGAAATGTAACACATATAGCTAACAAAAGCTGTCAAAAATAAACTTGTAATGACAAGAAAATATTAAGAGTTTCAGAATCTAAGATTTTAAACTCTGAAAATGCTTTTTAGAGATTTAAAGAGCCAGATATAATCTCTATTGTGTGTGGCCACAACCAGGAAGCTGCCTCTACCTTTGGGGAATGCAGAAAATTAAAATTCTAGAGCTTAATTTCATACAGTACTGGGGTCTCTTGGCTATTTGGGCATATAATAAATTAAATAAATCCTCTGCATGCTCTACTCTTAGAAAGAGTACAAAGCAGAGGGCATTTCCATTTGTGAGTAATACTTTTTAAATGGCATTCCCACAACGGATTTCTATTTCTACCCTGCTCCTCTCTTTCATGGGGAGCTTTTAATAACCTTGAACAGTCTTTCAGTCGTTCTCTGCTCTGTTCAGAGCGCCGTGTCTGTGTGCACACAAGCAATTAAGACAGGAGCGCAGAAGGAACTTGAAGACACTAAAAAAAGTTAAATGAAGTGTAAAGGAATGTTTCCGTTGCTCACAGAGAAGCGTGCTGGCTCCCTGTGATTGAAAGTGTTCTAGCTTAGAGACTCAACAGTGAGAGATGGGACTCTTTTCACTACAATGACACATAGAGATACGTTATGTACAATAGTAGGGTCACTAGCACAATAATATATGCTAAAATATGCCAAAATTAGCTTTGCTAATTTCTCCTTACCAAGGCTAAACTGTCTGTTTCAAGTTTCTAATTCTAAACTAAACAGATTGTTTTTGTGGGTTTTGAGGACCATAATGATTACTATAACGTGCCCTAACCGAGACCCCACTCCATGATTAAAGTCTGGTTTGGTCAGTCTTACACACATCCCTGTGGTTAACCACAGAAAAGCACATCATCCAGCACAGGAACTGTAAATCAGTCTGTCATATTGTGCAGTATAGCCGGGAATAACATCTGGTCAATACTGTGGTTTGGCTAAAGGCATCTGATGAATGCAGACGGAGCCGCCGCAGACAGAAAGAAAAACTGTCATGTCAAAGAGAAACGATACAATTTGATGATTGATGACAGTCAGACCCAAGACATGCCCATAATTCTTACTCAATAAATGTATATTATTTATATTATTAAAGATATTAAGCTCCAACACATTTAAACAGCTGCATCAATTATTCAAACACACGCTTCATGATAATATTACATGGTAATCAATTCAATCCTAACTAATCAGAGGTGGTGATAGTGACGCTGTCTGTATATGAGGTAGGCTCTTTCTTCAATTACTTGCAAAGACTCACTTTATACTGATGGCGTACTCTGTGTACTCTCTGCTGCGATGGCGGACCAGGTAGGTGCTGTTGATCCTGTTGATGAGTTCTGCCTCTGCCTGGAGCCTCTCCATGGGCCCCGCAAACCTACAACACAACAACAGCCACAAAGACATGATCCACCTAAAATTCATTATGGAGTGTGTTGTCCTTTACAATCTGTGTGACAGCTTTTTAATCTACACTTCCGTGTCAGAGCTGCGTGATGTAATGGCTTTGATATGCTGAAGTTTCTATGTGTGTGCAACTCAAATAAATTCATATCATGTTATTGTCTGGACCAAATGAATCTCTTATCTGCCTGCAGCTGTTTTGTATGATCTGATCTTCAGTACACGCTGGATGAATTTACATATGCATTTGATGAGTTTTTTTATCCAATAGAACTTTGCTCGATCCAATAAAAACGCCACACACAACATACCAAGGTTGAGAGGAGTAATCCACTGGCTTCGGGACCTGGAGCAAAGAGCAAAAATGGACATGTGTTTTTCTTATTTTCATGAAGCTTTCACTCATCCAACCTCAATACATCGTACACCCCTACAGTAAAATCCTATACTTGGCGTCAGTTGCACATCGCTGTCGTCAAGCTCATGTTTTGTTCTTCTATAAAACAGGTGCTTTTACACTTTACAGCCCCTATAAAACAGCTTAATGCTCTTCTTATCTTTACAACAGTGTAGACATGGTGATAAGAGTTTGTTATCTATGTGGTGTCTCATATTCGTAGCAGCTGGACATAGTGTGAATCTCATTTCATCAAATGGAACATGGCGATCCAGTGGTGTGACTTATAAAATGGAGAAAAACAACAAGCAGCTGATACACATTTAAGACAGTGGAGACAATACACACCATTACTCCTACTTCTCAGCATTCCAGTTTAGTTTTCATAATTTAAGGTATTGCTTATTCCTTATGAGATATCATATTGTTCTTTGCTTTTTATTGATAAAGCGAATTAGACTGTCAACCATCTTTTTATCTCATGAGACAAGTTCCTTGTGCTCAGAACATAAAAACCCATGGGCTGTTTATCTGCTCATGCCAGGCAAAATAGCTTACCCCACCTCAGAAGTCCCCAACCATCCTCACACCACTGAACTGCTAGTATAGACATATGGCCTAATACAAGCTGCTGCAACATGCCCTAATGTAGCGAAGGACTAGAAGGAAAGGCTGCTTACACATGGGCAAGGCTTCACGGCGTTGCTTGGAAAGAAGCCAACCTCCTTCGTCGACAGGATTTTGCCCTGAAACCAAAAAGAGATAATTGTGTTATGTACATCTGGCTGACTGTGTCTCCATAATTCAGGAACAATTAGCTTGCAACACAGAGCAGTGTACATTTACAGCCCTAGTTAACTATTGTTGAAATAATGGCTGGTAGGAAGAGGGAAACAAGACGAGTTCCTTATTCCTCCCATGGTGACGACTCTTTAAGCTCAGGGCCTTGATTTATCAACACTGGGGAGACTCAGTCCATATAAACACGGATGTTCTGGAGACCAGAGTGCAGATATCTTCTTCTGACTGACTCAGGTGCAGTGGGTTGATTTTTTAATGGGATAATAATTCAGTCAAGGACTCCACAACTGAAAAGGAGGCTCACAAATGATTTAGATTAAGAATGTTGTGCATTTTTACAGCTACATTCAGAAATGACTTGGTTAAAAAAGCTTTAACTTCCATATAAAATTATTGTTGTTGGTAGCTAATTAAATACTGAAGGGTAAATAAACCAACCTAAACAACAGAATAGGTTATTTTTAAATTACATATATTGGTGTACTGGAACTTTGTCATCATGGTAACAGCAATAACAACAGGCAGTTAACACTGTGAAGCGGTTGCAGTTTGGTTAGGTTTAGACACCAAAACTACTTGGTTAGATTATGGAAAAGGTCATGTTTTGTGTTAAAAAAATAACTATGTTAGTTACATAGCTTAACTTATAAACGTAGCCTACTTATGTAGGATACATAACTTAAAATATGACACAAACATTGGTCTCCTGGATGAAAGTCCTGTTTTGTTTGACCCATCCATCCACCCTAACATCCTCCTTATGCGGACTCTGGACTGCCTAACAATAAAGGTAAATATTAGGTGTAATAAGCTGCTTGCACAGACAACCTACACTACCGTTCAAAAGTTTGGGGTCACATTGAAATGTCCTTATTTTTGAAGGAAAAGCACTGTACTTTTCAATGAAGATGACTTTAAACTAGTCTTAACTTTAAAGAAATA